>JAJHIY020001940.1:610000-656112 GCA_022114975.2 Lampris megalopsis | reverse complement strand
ACCAGGCTACAGACTTTTCCCTCTCCTCGTCTTCCAGTCTGCATGCACGGGTTCCAGGTTGGTGTATGTGTTCGGGTGGTTAATTTTATATATGCCTACATGTTGTAAGCGTTGCACAGTTCATTACTGAGGTTACGTGTGATTAGAATTTAGAAAAAGTAAGATAGCGAGCTAGAGCGAGAAGAAAAGAAAAGTTAGAGAAACTCGTTTTAGCGGTAGTTAAACGTGGGATGGGAGGTGATGTCCAGAGTTCATGGACTTTAGGTTCGTATGGGGTTGAGGGTGGGTTGTTGTGGTTTCATTTTATTATTTATTCTTTCATCAGTGGGTGTGGTTTGTCAAAGTACTTCTTCACTACGGGTCCTAATATAACATACCGGAATCAATGTCAGAGAGTTGCAAGGTAAAACGTACTTGGTGGAATTGTAGGGGTTTGATCAAACTCACAAAGGTGAAGCAGGTAATGAGCAGGATAAAATCCTTGAAATCAAAAATCGTTTTTTTTACAAGAAACACACATGGTGGATGAGGATGTTCCCTGGTCCTTAGACCACTCATGCTAGAGGGGTTATGATACTAATTCATAAATCGGCTCCATTACGGGTACAGCATGTAGTTAAGGACCCTGCAGGGAGGTATATTATAGTCCAGGGTAGGTTATTATCTGAAACCTTAACTTTGATAAATGTTTACGGCCCCAATGAAGATGACTCTAAATTCTATAATAGTCTGTTTTTGACTGCTTCAAATCATCCTGGGAAATACATAATAGCTGGCGACTTTAACTGTACGTTAGATCCTTCAAAAGACAGGTCAACTGGTTTAGATGATACCCACAGTAAGTCCAGAAAGACGATACACCATTTTATGAAGGAACTGAATTTGTTTGATGTTTGGAGGCATGGTAAACCGAACGCAGTAGAATATTCCTGCTATTCCGGTACTCATAGAACTCACTCACGCATAGACTACTTTTTGGTTTCAGCGCTACTTGTCTCCAAAATAGATGAATGTCATTATAGTAGTATAGTTCTGTCTGACCACGCTGCAGTATCCTTGACCTATGAAGATAATAACTTAGTGTGCGACCCCCCGAGATGGCGTTTTCAACCCGGGTGGCTTGCGGAGCCTACATTCATAGATTTCTTAGATAAGCACATTGACCTGTATTTTGAATGTAACAAGTCCCAGACTTCTGCTAGCACAAGGTGGGAGGCTTTCAAAGTCTTTATTAGGGGCCAAATCATTTCCTTCACTAGCTCCAAGAAAAAGGCTACACGACTTGAAATGAAGACATTAGATGAGGAAATTAAAAAACTGGAAACAGAAATATATAATAATAGAAATATACCTACAGATGTTCATACAAGACTGCTACTGCTTAGAGCACAGTACAATGAACTGGCAGCTAATAAAGCGGCTGCTGATTTAATGAGACTCAAACAGTCCTACTATGATCGGGGGGAAAAGCCCGGAAAACTTCTAGCATGGCGCATTAAACAACAACAAACAGAAAGGTGTATTAATTGTATTGAAGTCCCAAGTGGTAGAACTATAGTGGACCCGACAGAGATTAATGAAGCCTTTAGAGACTTCTACGGGAAATTATACAGCTCTGAGTGCTCTCCTAATCTGGACACGCAAACACAATTCCTAGACCATCTTAATATTCCTAACATTTCGGAAGAGGAAAGTAGAGTATTAGATCAAGATGTAACTGCATTGGAAATTGCAGAAGCAATTGGGTGTATGCAGGCTGGAAAATCAGCGGGTCCAGATGGCATCCCTATAGACATTTATAAAAAATTTCCAACCAAATTAATACCACCCCTCTTGGAGATGTTTCAGGAATCCTTTGAGAATGGTCTTCTCCCTACATCTATGAGGGGCGCCCTAATCACTTTACTCCCAAAACCGGGGAAACCAAATACAAAATGTGAAAATATGCGTCCAATTAGTCTCCTAAATTCTGATACAAAAATACTCTGTAAAATTCTTGCAAGAAGATTGGAGGATCTTCTAACTAGAGTAGTGGCGGAAGACCAGAATGGATTCATTCAAGGGAGACAGGGTTTTCATAACGTTAGACGAGTGCTCAATATTTTATACAGTCAGAGGGAGGCGCCTGACACGGCCTTACTTTCACTTGATGCAGAGAAGGCCTTCGACCGTGTTGAATGGCCTTATCTGTTTGAGGCGTTAACACGATTTGGCCTTGGGGATACATTTATCAAATGGGTAAGATTGCTTTGTACAGGGCTTACTGCAGAAGTTTTGACGAATAGTAAGGTTTCTAAACCTTTTAACATTTGTAGAAGTTGCCCTCAAGGGAGCCCTTTATCGCCTTTACTTTTTATCCTAGCGACAGAACCATTTGCTATAGCGGTGAGGACACACAGCCATATTTACGGAACTCGAGAGGGACATCTGGAGCACAGGGTAGCACTCTTCGCCGATGATGTGATATTGATGCTTAAAAATCTGCATAACTCTATCCCAGCGCTCCTAAGCCTTATTGAAACATTTGGGAAAATATCCGGTTATAAAGTTAATTACTCCAAATCATCTATAATGTTACTGAATGAAACTGAGAGGAAGAATGGTCTTGTTTATGCTTCTACCTTCAACCCAACAGACACATTTACATATCTGGGAATAAAAATTGTCCCTGAGGTGAATAAGATTGCTCAGTCAAATTATGAGCCCATCCTGGACGCTAGTATTGCTTCGATAGAGCGTTGGACATCCTTACCTATTTCAATGATCGGCAGGATTAATATCCTAAAGATAAATATACTTCCCAAATTTCTTTATTTGTTCCAGAATATCCCCCTACCCCCTCCTTCATCTTTGTTCACGAAAATCAAGAAACTGTTTACCAACTTTATTTGGCAAAATAAACGTCCTAGATTACGTCTATCTTTACTTTATCTACCATATGATCGAGGAGGCCTGAAATGTCCAAATATCCAATGGTATTACTGGGCAGCACAATTAAGGTCGATTATGTTTTACTTCTCATCTGGAAGTCCCCCAGCTTGGACTGATCTGGAAGCCTGCTCTGTTAAACCGGGCTTACCATTGCACCTGTATTTGTATTCAGCAGACCGTAAATATCTGAAGAGAAATACAGACAACCCTATAATATTGAATATGATTGATGTTTGGTTCGATGCTTGTAAGTATTTGAATATAAATATGTCCCGGTCACGCTTCAGTCCTATTTGGGGTAATGCCAATTTCAAACCAGGGCAAAATGATAGGGGATTTAAATTATGGGCTGAAAAGGGGTTAAGGAAAGTGCAAGACATGTACAGGGAGGAGAATGAAGTATTCATGTCATTTGAGGAAATATCTACCAAGTATGACATTCCAAGGAATCCTTTTTTCAAATATCTTCAGCTAAGGAGTTTTATATCCTGTCAAAGCCATTCATTAGACATTCCTACCATTTCTATATTAGAAGCTGCAGTCACAAAACACTGTTATGATAAAGGTTTAATTTCAACTATGTATGACTTATTTGTATCTGGATCTGATGAATCATCAGAGACAAAACTGAGATGATGGGAGGGAGATATAGAGGAGGAAATATCTTTAGAAGAATGGAGTGAGGCATGTAAAGAGGCCCAGAGACAGACAGTGAGCAGCAACCTAAAGCTTCTACAGTATAAATGGCTGATGCGTACACACTATATAACTCCTGTTAAATTGCACAAGTTTAATGACAATATTCCTGATACCTGTATTAACTGTAGTGAGGCAAGGGGGACGCTGTTTCACTGTAGTATATGGGAATGCGTGGAAGTGAAAACCTTCTGGCAAGACGTTGTTGATATGATTGATCAAATTTTGTCAAAGAAATGACCATTGAGTCCAAAGCTTTTTATTCTTGGTTTATATCCTACCACCCCACATTTACATAGCAATGAGTTCAGATTTATAGATATGTGTATATTACAAGCAAAACGTGTAATTGCTCTTAATTGGAAAAGTGTTGATGGACCAAGAATTGGTATGTGGGTTAAAGAAATGGCTTCAAACATGTCAATGGAAAAGATAATGTATATTGTTAGACGTAAACAAAGTGTTTTTGATAAAATCTGGGGATTGTTTCTGTACTTCCTAAGACGTAATACTAATGTTGGTAACTTGCTTCATCAAGAACAAGCTCTGGGGGAGTAGAACAACTCTATCTGACTGTTTATATGCGTAAAAGCAACTGGAAAAAAACCACACCCTCTAATCAGTCTGTGAAAGAAATTATTGTTATTATTATTTTATTTTATTATTTTTATTAATTGAATTTTTATCTTTATTATCTTCTTTAACCCTGCTTTGAATTGTATTACTTGTTATAGGGACAGGGTTATGGGGGGGGGTAGGGTGAAAATGTTTGCTGTACTGTGCTATTACTTGTTTTGATGTAATTTGCAAACAAAATTCAATAAATATATTGCTTAAAAAAAAAGGAAAAGGAGGTGTAGAAAGAGGAGAGAAAAAGAGGTGTAGAAAGATAAAGAAAGAGAGATGTAGAAAGATAAGAGAGAGAAAGAGAGGTGTAGAAAGATGAGAGAGAGAGAGAGAAAGATGAGAGAGATGAGCGAGAGAGAGATGAGCGAGAGAAAGAGAGATGTAGAAAGATAAAGAGAAAGAGAGAGAGAGAGAGAGAGAAAGATGAGAGAGAGAGGTGTGGAAAGAGAAAGAGAGAGAGAGAGAAAGATGAGAGAGAGAGAGAGAGAGAGAGAGAGAGAGAGAGAGAGAGAGAGAGGTAGAGAGAGAGAGAGAGAGAGAGAGAGAGAGAGAGAGAGAGAGAGAGAGAGAGAGAGAGAGAGAGAGAGATGAGAGAGAGAGAGAGGTGTGGAAAGAGAAAGAGAGAGAGAGATAAAGATGAGAGAGAGAGAGAGAGAGAGAGAGAGAGAGAGAGAGAGCGAGAGAGAGAGAGAGAGCGAGAGAGAGAGAGAGAGAGAGAGAGAGCGAGAGAGAGAGAGAGAGAGAGAGAGAGAGAGAGAGAGAGAGATGTAGAAAGAGGAGCGAGAGAAAGAGAGAGGTGTGGAAAGATGAGCGAGAGAGAGAGAGAGGTGTGGAAAGACGAGCTAGAGAAAGAGAGAGGTGTGGAAAGAGAAAGAGAGAGAGAGAGAGAAAGATGAGAGAGAGAGATGTAGAAAGAGGAGCGAGAGAGAGAGGTGTGGAAAGAGAAAGAGAGAGAGAGAGAGAAAGATGAGAGAGAGAGAGAGAGAGAGAGAGAGAGAGATGTAGAAAGAGGAGCGAGAGAATTTAATTCTGTAGAATGATTCTGAAAATACAAAGGAAAACACCAAACAATGCATGTAGGGCAGAATTAGGCCGGTTTCCATTATTAATAAATGTACAAAAAAGATCTCTAAATTTCTGGATGCACTTAAATACAAGCCCAACAAATACACTGCACTTTAAAGCTCTGAAAACCCAAGAACTGAACCCCGAAAAGAGTCCCCTGAAGCAGCTGGCTCTGAGACTCACTAACCCTGTAACAAATACTAAGACCAACCAACCTCAGGCCAGCACTGCATCCCAAACAAAGTTTACGATAAATCAGACTATAAAACAAAGCAAGAACAATTATCTGAAACATTAGAACGCTGAAATCAAAACTCAAAACAAACTAGAAGTCTATCGGGCCCTAAAAACAACCTATGATTTGGAAGAACACCTCTTAAATGTCAGAGACAGGAAGCAGCGACAGATCCTCACCAAATACAGGCTCAGTGACCACAGTCTCGCCATGGAAAAGGGGAGACACAAAAAGACGTGGTTGCCAAAAGAGCAACGATCATGTGGTCAGTGCATGACAGATGAGGTGGAGATAGAGGTGCACTTCCTCCTTAAATGTGACAGATTTGAAAAACAGCGCCGGGCTTTTGTCAAGGAGCTGGAACACGTGATTCCAGAGTACCAGGAAATGGACGACGCAGGTAAGCTGCGGGGGGTCCTGGGAGGGGGGCCAGCGGCGAGCATTGCAGCAAGATTTATATTATCTTGACACCACCTGAGAGATAGTGGATGACGGCACCTATTGCTACTATTGTTATTTAATATCATAATCATTGTTGTTGTTGCTGTTATTATTATAATCATTGTTGTTTTTGTTATTATTATAATCATTGTTGTTGTTGTGTTGTTGTTTTACATGCTTTGGCAATATGTACACAAATGTATGTCATGCCAATAAAGCACATATTGAATTGAATTGAATTGAATTGAGAGATGTAGAAAGAGGAGCGAGAGAAAGAGAGAGGTGTGGAAAGATGAGCGAGAGAAAGAGAGAGGTGTGGAAAGATGAGCGAGAGAAAGAGAGAGAGAAAGATGAGAGAGAGAGAGAGAGAGAGAGAGAGAGAGAGAGAGAGAGAGAGAGAGAGAGGTGTGGAAAGATGAGAGAGAGAGAGAGAGAGAGAGAGAGAGAGAGAGAGAGAGAGAGAGAGAGAGAGAGAGAGAGAGAGAGAGAGAGAGAGAGAGAGAGAGAGATGTAGAAAGACGAGCTAGAGAAAGAGAGAGGTGTGGAAAGAGAAAGAGAGAGAGAGAGAGAGAATCATGAGCGAGAGAAAGAGAGGTGTAGAAAGAGGAGAGAAAAGGAGGTGTAGGAAGATAAAGAGAGAGAGAGAGAGAGAAAGATGAGAGAGAGAGAGAGAGAGAGAGATATGTAGAAAGAGGGGAGAAAAGGAGGTGTAGAAAGGAGGGACTGAGACAGACATGCCAGCGGCGAGGAACCAATTAGTGTAACTGATGGTGTCACACTGGCTGACAAGGCATATCTGCATTGGGAGATGCTGCGCGCGCGCGCGCACACACACACACACAGACACACACACACACACACACACACACACAGACAGACTACCAGAAACCCTCACATAGCTGCATACCCACACACACGCTACTGCCCATGTATCTGAGCTGACATGATGAATTGTGTGTCAGTGTTTACGTTAATGTGTCAGAGTGTTTACTTTTGTGTGTCAGAGTGTTTACGTTAGTGGCGTCCGGGTAGCTTAGTGGTCTATTCTGTTGCCTACCAACACGGGATCGCTGGTTCGAATCCCCGTGTTACCTCCGGCTTGATCGGGCGTCACTACAGACACAGTTGGCCGTGTCTGACGGTGGGAAGTCGGATGTGGGTATTTGTCGTGGTTGCTGCACCAGCGTCTCCTCTGGTTGATCGGGGTGTCCCCCGGATCGGCAGAGAGGGGGTGGAGCAGCAACCAGGACGGCTCAAAAAAAGAGCGGTGTAATTATCTAGATACAGTTGGGGAGAAAAAGGGGGAAAATTGAAAAAAAAAAGTGTTTACGTTGTGTGTCAGAGTATCTTCGTTAGCGCGTCAGAATGTTTACGTTAGTGCGTTAGTGTATCGGAGCGCTGTCCGTGGTGCCGTGTCCTGGTGCCGTATCACGGCGCTGTCCGTGGTGCTGTGTCCTGGTGCCGTATCACGGCGCTGTCCGTGGTGCTGTGTCCTGGTGCCGTATCGGAGCGCTGTCCGTGGTGTTGAATCATGGCGCTACCCATGGAGCTCTATTGGAGCGTTGTCCGTGGTGCCGTGTCCTGGTGCTGTATCGGAGCGCTGTCCATGGTGCTGTGTCCTGGTGCTGTATCGGAGCGCTGTCCATGGTGCTGTGTCCTGGTGCTGTATCGGAGCGCTGTCCATGGTGCTGTGTCCTGGTGCTGTATCACGGCGCTGTCCATGGTGCTGTGTCCTGGTGCTGTGTCGGAGCGCTGTCCGTGGTGTTGAATCATGGCGCTACCCATGGAGCTCTATTGGAGCGTTGTCCGTGGTGCTGTATCCTGGCACTGTATCACGGCGCTGTCCGTGGTGCTGTGTCCTGGTGCTGTATCGGAGCGCTGTCCGTGGTGCTGTGTCCTGGTGCCGTATCACGGCTCTGTCCGTGGTGCTGTGTCCTGGTGCTGTATCGGAGCGCTGTCCGTGGTGCTGTGTCCTGGTGCTGTATCGGAGCGCTGTCCGTGGTGCTGTGTCCTGGTGCTGTATCGGAGCGCTGTCCGTGGTGCTGTGTCCTGGTGCCGTATCGGAGCGCTGTCCGTGGTGCTGTGTCCTGGTGCTGTATCACGGCGCTGTCCATGGTGCTGTGTCCTGGTGCCGTATCACGGCGCTGTCCATGGTGCTGTGTCCTGGTGCTGTGTCGGAGCGCTGTCCGTGGTGTTGAATCATGGCGCTACCCATGGAGCTCTATTGGAGCGTTGTCCGTGGTGCTGTATCCTGGCACTGTATCACGGCGCTGTCCGTGGTGCTGTATCCTGAGCTGCCCAATGTGCTGTACCCTGGTGGTGTCCATGGTGCTAATGGCTTTCTGTTTGCCTTGACCACTCCACTTTCCCAATACAACAGCCTAAGTACCTCATTCCATTGTAAAACTCAACACGTTGTTGGTTTTATATATGTATATTAGCAGCTGATGAGTGCGCGACACATGACACCAGCTTGTACTGCTATGTATTAATTTTTTCCCTACATATATATATATATATATATACTATATACTGAACAAAAATATAAACGTAACACTCCTTTGCCGAGATAATCCATCCACCTGACAGGTGTGGCATATCAAGATGCTGATTAGACAGTGTGGCGGACACTAGGGGCTATGCCTCTCACCCAGCAGGACTGTGAGCTGGGGGCGTGGTTTACGTTCCCGGGCTCTCTGGTGCAGGGTTGTTCCTGCTGCAGTTGGTTTTTGGAGTTGAGGAATAAACATCAAACTCGCCTTGGTCTCATGTGTTTTTCCTCATTCCTGCCACATTGGTGACCCCGAATTGAACATGTTTGGAGCAGAAGAGGAGTGTGAATCCACTTCGGCCACGCCGCCCCAACTCTCCCAGCCGGCCGTTCTCGCCGCGGCTGTGAAACTCCCAGAGTTCTGGCAGAGCGACCCGGCCTCGTGGTTCCAGCATGTCGAGGCGCTGTTCCACCTGCGTGGAATCTCCGCGGACGACTCCAGATACTATCTGGTCGTCGCTGCGCTGGACCAGCAGTCCACACGCCGGGCCATGCAGCTGTTGCCCCCCCCCCTCAACACGATAAATACGTCACCCTCAAACATCTTCTGCTCCGGAGGTACAGCCTATCTGCCGCAGAGAGGGCAGATAGAATCCTTTCCCTATCCGGTTTGGGCAACGGGATGGCTGTGGATCTCATGGACAATATGCTGTCGCTGCTAGACTCGGACGAAGGCGGGTTCCTTTTCCCGCACGTTTTCCTGCGCCAGCTCCCGTCTCCTGTGCGCGCGGCTTTGGCTAACTCCCCGTGTCTGGCCGCTGGTGACTGCCGAGGTTTGGCTGAGGTGGCCGATCGGGTCCTGCTGGCTACCAGACGGTTCTCTGTGCAGAGTGTGGCATCGGAGCCTCTGCAGCCGACGTCGGAGGATGCGGACCCGGCAGTGGTGGCTGGAGTGGCTGCCCGGAGACGGCGCGGGAGAGGCCTCTGTTTCTTCCACCAGCGGTTCGGCGGCAAGGCGAGGCGCTGCGTCCCTCCGTGCACGTTTGAGACGGCGGGAAACTCCAGGGCAGCGCTCAGTAGCAGCTGTGGGCGCTGGCGGACGTAGTGAGCTGCTCTTCATTAAGGACACGATGTCAGGAAGACGGTTTCTGGTGGACTCAGGCTCGCAAAAGAGCCTACTCCCTCCTGCTAAGACAGACAGGTCGGCCGAAGGCGGCGGCCCACAGTTAAGTGCAGCTAACGCTTCGTCCATTGCGACGTTTGGCACAAGGTTGGTGACTGTTTGCTTCCACGGGCGCCATTTTGAGCGGGACTTTGTAGTGGCCGCCATTACTGTTCCTATTATCGGCGCGGATGTTCTGTGTGCTAATGGTCTGCTGGTTGATGTTGCAAACCGCCGTTTAATTGATGCTGTGTCTTTCGCCACTGTTCCGTGCGAGACAAGGGGAGCCGGGCCGTTAACACACGCTAACTTTTTAGCATTAGGTGATGTTTTTCAGCGTTTGCTGGCGGATTCTCCATCGGTGACTCCACCTGCCTTTTCCACCGCGGTTACTAAACACGGGGTACAACATTTCATTCCCACTCTGGGACCGCCAGTTTTTGCGCGCGCGCGCGCGGCGCCTCGACGCGGTAAAATTGGCTGTAGCTAAGGAGGAGTTCGCCATCATGGAGCGTCTGGGTATAGTGAGGCGTTCCAACAGCCCGTGGGCTTCGCCGCTTCACATGGTGCCCAAGGCGGATGGGTCGTGGCGGCCTTGCGGCGATTTTCGCCGCCTGAATAACGTCACCGCCAATGACCGCTATCCCATCCCACACATACAGGACTTTTCCATACGCCTGGCAGGTACCACTATTTTCTCTAAGGTGGACCTGGTGCGCGGCTATCATCAGGTTCCCGTGCGCGCAGAGGACGTGCCCAAGACCGCAGTGATCACCCCGTTTGGGCTTTTCGAATTCATGCGCATGCCTTTTGGCTTGAAGGGGGCAGCGCAAACCTTTCAGAGGCTGATGGACTCGGTGTTGCGTGACCTTGCTTTCGTGTTCGTTTATCTCGACGACATATTACTGGCCAGTCCGTCAGCTGACGAGCACCTGGCGCACCTGAAACAGGTTTTCCGTCATCTGGACGAACACGGCCTGATAGTCGACCCGGCCAAGTGTCAGTTTGGACTGCCGGTGATTGACTTCTTGGGTCACCGCATTTCGCCGCAAGGCGCGGTCCCGTTGCCTTCTAAGGTGCAAGCGGTGGCGGAATTTCCCCGCCCAGTCTCTGTTAAGGCATTGCAGGAATTCTTGGGAATGGTGAATTTCTATAACCGTTTCCTCCCTCGCGCTGCCCACCTCCTTCAGCCACTTTACGAAGCCCTGCGGCTTAAGAAGGCTAACGACCCTGTCGACTGGACTCCCGAACAGGTCCGGGCCTTTGACGGAGCTAAGTGCGCCCTGGCTAACGCTGCCCTCCTCGCCCATCCCACACCCACGGCGTCCATAGCTTTAACAACCGATGCGTCTGACATAGCCGTGGGGGCTGTGGTTGAACAGCGTGTGGCGAATGCGTGGCAGCCACTCGCATTTTTTAGCCGCAAACTGCGAGATAGCGAGCGCAAGTATGGCGTTTTTGACCGGGAGTTGCTGGCACTGCACCTTGCAACCCGGCATTTCCGCTTCCTGCTGGAGGGTCGCCCATTCACGGCTTATGTGGATCATAAGCCGCTGACTTTTGCCATGTCCAAGGTGACTGAGCCGTGGTCTGCTCGTCAACAGCGCCACCTAGCGGCGATCTCCGAGTTCACAACGGACATTCAGCATGTGGCAGGGAAGTCCAACCCTGTTGCTGATTGTCTGTCGCGTGTGCTTGTGTGTCCTGTGCACCTCGGTGTGGATTTCTCCGCTATGGCTGCCGACCAGCCCAGCGACCCGGACGTCCTTGCCCTTAGGTCAACGCGTACCGGTCTCAAGCTAGAGGACGCTGTGATGCAGGAAGGCAGTCCTGCCCTCCTCTGCGATGTCTCCACCGGCCGTCCCCGCCCCGTTGTTCCAGTGGCCTGGCGCCGTCGAGTTTTCGATTCGATTCACTCCCTCTCGCACCCTGGAGTTCGGGCATCGGTGAAGTTGGTCGGTTCCAAGTTCGTCTGGCCTGGCCCCCGCAAGGACGTCAAGGGGTGGGCAGCTGCATGTGTAGCGTGCCAGCGCGCTAAGGTCCACCAGCACACTAAATCGCCCCTCGAGCCGTTTCCGATCCCGGCCAGACGTTTCGACCACGTGCATGTGGACCTGGTGGGCCCTCTACCTTCTTCACAGGGTTTTACGCACCTGCTCACAATGGTAGATCGGACCACCAGGTGGCCAGAGGCTGTCCCTCTATCCTCCACAACATCCTCGGATGTTGCACGCGCTTTTCTTTCCTCCTGGGTCGCCCGTTTCGGCACTCCGTCAGATATCACCTCAGACAGGGGCCCCCAGTTCGTGTCAGAGCTCTGGTCGGCACTTGCGCGATCCTTGGGTGTGCAGGTACACCGCACTACCGCGTATCACCCTCAGGCTAACGGGTTGTGTGAACGTTTTCACCGGTCGCTCAAGGCAGCGCTGCGCGCTGCGCTCTCGGATGGTAACTGGGTGGATCGTTTACCTTCGGTTATGCTCGGGTTGCGTTCGGCTCCTAAGGAGGACCTCGACGCGTCACCCGCTGAGCTGGTGCTCGGTCAGCCACTCCGCGTCCCTGGGGAATTTTTGCCTGGGAGTTCCGCTCCGCGACCCCGTCCGGCCGTTTATCCTTTTTTGTCCGACAGCACTCGGGTTCCAGGCCCCGTTCACCACTGTTTTCCGCGGTCGTTCGTGCCTGCGGAGCTCATGTCGGCTCGTTTTGTTTTTGTACGGCATGATGCTCACCGCTCACCCCTCCAACCCCCATACGATGGCCCATTTCGGGTTCTTGAGACGGGTCCTAAGGGTTTTGTGCTAGATATGGGTGGGCGTAGGGAGCGTGTCACGCTTGATAGGCTTAAACCGGCGCACAGGGTGGCAGGCGAAGTTGTGTTTCCGGCCCAGGTTCCCCGTCGGGGTCGTCCTCCTTCCAGGACCCCGGCAGTGTCTTCACGGGTTCAGCGTTCTACTTCTTAGCCGGCTTTGGACTGTGTTTCACCTCCTGTTCCGGCTGAGGGACGGCGCAGCCGTTATGGCAGGCTGCTTAAGCCTCCAGTGAGACACTAAGTTTCTTTCCAGGAGTCCCTTCTGGGTGTTCGGGGGGGGGCTGTGTGGCGGACACTAGGGGCTATGCCTCTCACCCAGCAGGACTGTGAGCTGGGGGCGTGGTTTACGTTCCCGGGCTCGCCGGGGCAGGGTTGTTCCTGCTGCAGTTGGTTTTTGGAGTTGAGGAATAAACATCAAACTCGCCTTGGTCTCATGTGTTTTTCCTCATTCCTGCCACAACAGCATGATTATTGCACAGGTGTGTCTTAGGCTGCTCACAATAACAGGCCGCTCTAAAATGTGCAGTTTTATCACACAGCACAATACCACAGATGTCGCAAGTTTTAGAGGAGTGTGCAATTGGTATGCGGACTACAGGAATGTCCACCAGAGCTGTTTCCCGTGAATTAAATGTTCATTTCTCTCCCATAAGCCATCTCCAAAGTCGTTTCCTTGAATTTGGCAGTACATCCAACCGGCCTCATAACCGCAGACCACGTGTAACCACGCCAGCCCAGGACCTCCACACCCGGCATCTTCACCTGCAAGATCGTCTGAGACCTGCCACCCGAACAACTGATGCAACAATTGGTTTGCATAACCAAAGAATTTCTGCACAGACTGTCAGAAACGGCCTCAGGGAAGCTCATCTGCATGCTCATCGTGCTCACCAGGGTCTTGACCTGACTGCAGCTCGTCGTCGTAACCGACTTGACTGTGGGCAAATGCTCACCTTCGATGGCGTCTGGCATTTTGGAGAAGTGCTCTCTTCACGGATGAATCCCGGTTTTCACTGTACCGGGCAGATGGCAGACAGCGTGTATGGCGTCATGCGGGTGAGAGGTTTGCTGACGTCATTGTTGTGAACAGAGTGGCCCGTGGTGGCGCTGGGGTTATGGTATGGGCAGGCATGTGCTCCGGACAACGAACACCGGTGTATTTGATTGAAGGCATTTTGAATGCACAAAGATACCGTGACGAGATCCTGAGGCCCATTGTTGTGCCATTCCTCCACCACCATCACCTCATGTTGCAGGATGATGGTGCACAGCCCCGTGTTGCAAGCGTCTGTACACAATTCCTGGAAGCTGAAAACATGCCAGTTCTTGCATGGCCTGCATACTCAGCGGACATGTCACCCATTGAGCATGTTTGATGCTCTGGATCGGTGTCTACGACAGCGTGTTCCAGGTCCTGCCAACATCCAGCAGCTTCGCACAGCCACTGAAGAGGAGTGCACCAACATTCCCCAGACCACAATCAGCAACCTGACCAGCTCTATGCAAGGAGATGTGTTGCACCGCGTGAGGCAAATGGTGGTCAAACCAGATACTGACTGCTTTTCTGACCCCCCCCCCATCTGTGAAATCCATAGTTCAGTGCCTAATAGCTGTCTCTTTTCAAGTTAAAACTGCACATTTTAGAGCGGCCTGTTATTGTGAGCAGCCTAAGACACACCTGTGCAGTAATCCTGCTGTCTAATCAGCATCTTGATATGCCACACCTGACAGGTGGATGGTTGATATGTCACACCTGCCAGGTGGGTGATTGATATGCCACACCTGTCAGGTGGATGGTTGATATGCCACACCTGGCAGGTGGATGATTAATATGCCACAACTGTCAAGTGGATGAATGATATGCCACACCTGTCAGGTGGATGATTGATATGCCACACCTGTCAGGTGGATGATTGATATGCCACACCTGTCAGGTGGATGGTTGATAGGCCACACCTGTCAGGTGGATGGTTGATAGGCCACACCTGTCAGGTGGATGGTTGATAGGCCACACCTGCCAGGTGGATGGTTGATATGCCACACCTGCCAGGTGGATGATTATCTCGGCAAAGGAGAAGTGCTCACTGACACAGATTTAAACACATTTGTTAGCAACAGGAGGGAGATATAGGCCTTTGGTGTACATAAAACAATCCTTCATTTCAACCCAAAAGCCTAGCCTCCAAGAAAAACAGTCGGTCACTAACGGCTCCAACGACTCATGACCACTGAATGGAGCACTAACGAAGTCGAAACTAACACCTCTAACGACCGTCGCTGCTTAACATCGGAACACAAAGAGCCATGGACATCAATAACTCTGAAAACGACTCCAAAGAGGCTAAATATCTGAGTTTCATCAGCTGCCAGTCCGCCTAGCTTGGTCTAGTCAGAAAGGCACGAACTGAGGAAGCCTCTTGGATGAGAGGCGAAACGTCTTCAAGGATATATACCAAGTCCAGTTGCACTCGGTTCAACTCGTTTGGATAACCATGACCTGGATGAATGAGAACATTCACAGAAACATATATATATAACTATAGTTATATAGTTATATATATATATAGTTATATATATAACTATATATATATATAGTTTTATACATATAGTCATAAATATATATACACTACCGTTCAAAAGTTTGGGATCACCCAAACAATTTTGTGTTTTCCATGAAAAGTCACACTTATTCACCACCATATGTTGTGAAATGAATAGAAAATAGAGTCAAGACATTGACAAGGTTAGAAATAATGATTTGTATTTGAAATAAGATTTTTTTTACATCAAACTTTGCTTTCGTCAAAGAATCCTCCATTTGCAGCAATTACAGCATTGCAGACCTTTGGCATTCTAGCTGTTAATTTGTTGAGGTAATCTGGAGAAATTGCACCCCACGCTTCCAGAAGCAGTTCCCACAAGTTGGATTGGTTGGATGGGCACTTCTTTGAGCAGATTGAGTTTCTGGAGCATCACATTTGTGGGGTCAATTAAACGCTCAAAATGGCCAGAAAAAGAGAACTTTCATCTGAAACTCGACAGTCTATTCTTGTTCTTAGAAATGAAGGCTATTCCATGCGAGAAATTGCTAAGAAATTGAAGATTTCCTACACCGGTGTGTACTACTCCCTTCAGAGGACAGCACAAACAGGCTCTAACCAGAGTAGAAAAAGAAGTGGGAGGCCGCGTTGCACAACTGAGCAAGAAGATAAGTACATTAGAGTCTCTAGTTTGAGAAACAGACGCCTCACAGGTCCCCAACTGGCATCTTCATTAAATAGTACCTGTTAGAGCCTGTTTGTGCTGTCCTCTGAAGGGAGTAGTACACACCGGTGTAGGAAATCTTCAATTTCTTAGCAATTTCTCGCATGGAATAGCCTTCATTTCTAAGAACAAGAATAGACTGTCGAGTTTCAGATGAAAGTTCTCTTTTTCTGGCCATTTTGAGCGTTTAATTGACCCCACAAATGTGATGCTCCAGAAACTCAATCTGCTCAAAGAAGTGCCCATCCAACCAATCCAACTTGTGGGAGCTGCTTCTGGAAGCGTGGGGTGCAATTTCTCCAGATTACCTCAACAAATTAACAGCTAGAATGCCAAAGGTCTGCAATGCTGTAATTGCTGCAAATGGAGGATTCTTTGACGAAAGCAAAGTTTGATGTAAAAAAAATCTTATTTCAAATACAAATCATTATTTCTAACCTTGTCAATGTCTTGACTCTATTTTCTATTCATTTCACAACATATGGTGGTGAATAAGTATGACTTTTCATGGAAAACACAAAATTGTTTGGGTGATCCCAAACTTTTGAACGGTAGTGTATATATATATAGTTTCATATATAGTTTTATATATATAGTTATATATATAGTTTTATATATGTTATATATATTTATATATATATAGTTATATATAAATAGTAATATATAGTTATATATATAACGATATATATACTTATATATAGTTTTATATATACACACGTGTGTGTGTGTGTGTGTGTGTGTGTCTTCATAACTAGTAACTAGCATGCACTGCCGCCCGTCATAACTACCTTACGCCCCTGACCAGGTGTTTGCTTTTCCTTTAAGCAATGTTGTGCGGCCCCAGAAAACTGTGTGTCCTTCTGCAGAGAGCCTGAACTTTTTTCACACGAGTATAAGAGACAATCCACCATATACCTTGGAAAAGGAGAATAACAGACTAAAACTCCAAATGTCAAGCTACACCTCTAACAAGTCTCAGGTGCACACCTGTCATCTTCCCATAAAACCTGCCAGGGCTCAGTTCTAGACTCATGGAGGTGAGGGCTCAGTTCTAGACTCATGGAGGTGAGGGCTCAGTTCTAGACTCATGGAGGTGAGGGCTCAGTTCTAGACTCATGGAGGTGAGGGCTCAGTCACGGCTGACAACAGAAACCAAATCTAACCGCAACAGCCCTCTCGCTGTAGCAACTAAGACCCAAAATACACCTGGGCATGGCCATGGGTGTGTGTGTGTGTGTGTGTGTGTGTGTGTGTGTGTGTGTGTGTGTGTGTGTACGTGTGTGTACGTGTGTGTGCACGTGTACGTGTACGTGTATTATTTCCTAGGAAATTACTGGTTTCTCGTCCAGAATGCTGAAAACCATCACAGCAACAAGGTGAGGGAGATGGAGAGCGCGGAGGAAAGAGAGATAGGGAGGGGAGGTATGAAGGTTGGCCACTGGATGGAAGGGAAGAAGGAAGGAATGGAAAGAAAAGGGATGGAAAAGACAAAGATTGATAGATGGGTACATTTTTGGTGGAGGGGAGCAGGTGGTGTTGTGAAAAGAGAAGGGGTAGAAAGTAAAGGAAAGAATGAGGCGATCAATTGAACGAAGAGCTAGCTAGATAGGAGGCAGGTGGAAGAAAAAGGTGAGAGGGTGATGGGAACAGGATGGATGAGAGAGAGCGAGAGAGAGTGAGATAGCGAGAGAGTGAGAGCGAGAGAGAGCGAGAGTGAGAGATAGCGAGAGAGTGAGAGAGAGCGAGAGAGTGAGAGAGAGCGAGATAGAGTGAGATAGCGAGAGCGAGAGATAGCGAGAGAGTGAGAGAGAGTGAGAGAGAGACAGAGGGAGAGAAAGAGAGTGAGAGAGCGAGAGAGTGAGCGATAGCGAGAGAGTGAGAGATAGCGAGAGAGAGTGAGAGATAGCGAGAGAGAGAGATAGAGAGTGAGAGAGAGAGAGAGAGTGAGAGAGAGAGAGAGAGAGAGAGAGAGAGAGAGAGAGAGAGAGAGAGAGAGAGAGAGAGAGAGAGAGAAAGAGAGAGAGAGATGTGGGGCAGCGTGAGGGGGGTGGAAGCCATGTGGTGCAGCTTAAAGACAGATTAGGGCTGACATGAATCCTAAATGAAAGTGCCGGTAAGTATTAGGCCGTATGGTGTTGCTGACGCCATGTTAGGGTGTGTTTGAGAGAGAGATGGAGAGTGTGTGAGCGTAAGGAACGTGTGTGTGTGTGTGTGTGTCTGTGTCCGTGTGTGTGTGTGCGAGCGCATATGTGTGTGGATGTGCGTACTACCCATTGCAACAGTGTAAAAGCGTGCATATGTCCCCAGTGCACACACTGACAGTGCAGCCCCATACATGTGTCATCATATGTGTCTACGGTATGCTTGTGTGCACATCAAATATGCATTTGTGCATGCAGTCTCGGGTTCATATCTAGATGCGTGTCTTCGGTTGTGCATACGTGCGTACCCAAATCTCTTCCACTTCACATTAGCGAGTTTGTGTTGTGGCGCCAGCGTCAAGGAGACGGAAGACATGCAGGAAGCAACAATTATAGATGGTCAAAACATTTTTCACGGGTGATTTTCTTTGGCACAGCTGGAGAAGAAAGTGGAGTGTGCGGGGGAAGAGGGGGAGGAGGGATAAGTGGCAGCGGCGGCAAGAGAACTAGCGAGGCTTTCTCGGGTGGAAGCCTTTATGTGTCTTTCTGCAGATGACGGAGGGAAGGAGGAGAGAGAGAGAGAGAGAGCGAGAGAGAGAGAGAGGGGGGGGGGAGAGGGGGAGAGAGAGAGAGAGAGAGAGAGAGAGAGAGAGAGAGAGAGAAGTCCTGTGAACACTTATATGTCTGAGAGGAGAAAGAGGAGAAGGGGGAAGGGGGCAAATAGAGGTGAGGCGATGTGAAGAAACACCAAGCAAGCCCTAGCGCTGCAATCTAGTCTTGTCGCTGTGGGAGTGTTCCCAGTGTCGTGTGTGGTGCCACCTCCTTCAGCTGTTATTGAAATAAATGTGCATATTAGGGGCATTCTGGCCCCAGCTTTCTTTAACAATCAGCAATTTCCTTAAAAAGATTAAGAGAGAAAAATAGCATACAACAAGTGGCAACCACCAGGGCTGACTTGGGAAGCCGATGCGGAAGTGCCTTCAAAGCTGCGACCCACGAATTTTCTCCATTCAGAAGTGGACATTGTTATCCATTTGAAATGTGATGAAGATGTGGTGACTCTATTGGACAGACGATCAATATTACAATGGACCAGTGTTGTGATATAGTTGGATGTAGGAGGCAGAGAGAAACAGAGAGGGTCTCCAATCATGGTTAAGGAGCCAGTTAGGATGACTTCTCCTGGATCGCCACCTTGTCGTGGTGGAGAAGCGTGCATGTACCAATGAGCCCAAGAACTACACCATCTGGATATTGGCTCCTGTTAGGGTCACCCAAGGTGGATAGGTCAAGGGGGAGGTTCCAGACGACGCGCGGTCCAAGAAAGATCAGAACGGCTGAACTGGTGGAAGATGTCTTCAGGTCTCAACGGCAGTGAAGATGGATGAAGACTGCAACAGCGGGTGGTCCCCAGTCGTCTTGGTTCTCCATGCCATTGGACTCTGGCCAGCCCCCGCCAAGGACCATGTGGTGGCTGCAGGCACATCAGCCTCTCCACGTAAAAAGCTATCACGTGCAGGCCTTTTCCCACAAGGTTCTAGAAGGAGGACAGTCATACTCGACCCTGAGTGACCACTGATGATGAGGAGGAGGATGACTCCATGGTCCAGATGGATAAGATAACTATTTATTTACTCAGAAGAATCCATATTTCAGTTTAAAGATGATACAAAGACTTTGGCATATTCAGAGCCATAGATGCCTTGATTGACAGTTCCCTCCCTGGAATGATTGACAGCAAGGGGGGAGGGGGTCAGAGAGGAGGAAAGGAGAGGAGAGGTGCAGACATTGAAAGGGAGAAAGGAGGAGAAACATATTGAGAGAGATGGCTGCTAACAAGGAAAAGAAACGTATGAAAGGAGGAATGATCTGACGGCTGACGGCGTGTGTGAGGACACAAAGCGACATCCTCGCATGAAAACTCATTTGTAACTCCGTGTCCATGAAAACTCATTTGTAACTCCGTGTCCGTGAAAACTCATTTGTGACTCCGTGTCCATGAAAACTCATTTGTAACTCCGTGTCCATGGAAACTCATTTGTAACTCCGTGTCCATGAAAACTCATCTGTAACTCCGTGTCCATGAAAACTCATTTGTAACTCCGTGTCCATGGAAACTCATGTGTAACTCCGTGTCCATGAAAACTCATTTGTAACTCCGTGTCCATGAAAACTCATGTGTGACTCCGTGTCCATGAAAACTCATCTGTAACTCCGTGTCCATGAAAACTCATTTGTAACTCCGTGTCCATGGAAACTCATTTGTAACTCCGTGTCCATGAAAACTCATCTGTAACTCCGTGTCCATGAAAACTCATTTGTAACTCCGTGTCCATGAAAACTCATCTGTAACTCCGTGTCCATGGAAACTCATTTGTAACTCCGTGTCCATGAAAACTCATCTGTAACTCCGTGTCCATGAAAACTCATTTGTAACTCCGTGTCCATGAAAACTCATTTGTAACTCCGTGTCCATGGAAACTCATGTGTAACTCCGTGTCCATGAAAACTCATTTGTAACTCCGTGTCCATGGAAACTCATTTGTAACTCCGTGTCCATGAAAACTCATTTGTAACTCCGTGTCCATGAAAACTCATCTGTAACTCCGTGTCCATGAAAACTCATCTGTAACTCCGTGTCCATGAAAACTCATCTGTAACTCCGTGTCCATGAAAACTCATCTGTAACTCCGTGTCCATGAAAACTCATTTGTAACTCCGTGTCCATGAAAACTCATTTGTAACTCCGTGTCCATGGAAACTCATTTGTAATTC
The DNA here is from genome assembly GCA_022114975.2 of Lampris megalopsis. Taxonomy (NCBI): domain Eukaryota; kingdom Metazoa; phylum Chordata; class Actinopteri; order Lampriformes; family Lampridae; genus Lampris; species Lampris megalopsis. Next base: position 635,475 of record JAJHIY020001940.1, on the reverse strand, counting down.
CGTGTCCATGAAAACTCATTTGTAACTCCGTGTCCATGAAAACTCATTTGTAACTCCGTGTCCATGAAAACTCATCTGTAACTCCGTGTCCATGGAAAATTTTGTAACTCTGTGTCCGTGAAAACTCATTTGTAACTCTGTGTCCATGGAAAATTTTGTAACTCTGTGTCCATGAAAACTAATTTGTAACTCTGTGTCCATGGAAAATTTTGTAACTCTGTGTCCATGAAAACTCATTTGTAACTCTGTGTCCATGAAAACTCATCTGTATTTGTAACTCCGTGTCCATGGAAAATTTTGTAACTCCGTGTCCATGAAAACTCATTTGTAACTCCGTGTCCGTGAAAACTCATTTGTAACTCCGTGTCCATGAAAACTCATTTGTAACTCCGTGTCCATGGAAACTCATTTGTAACTCCGTGTTCATGAAAACTCATCTGTATTCGCAAGTCTGTGTCCATGAAAACTCATTTGTATTTGTAACTCCGTGTCCATGGAACATTTTGTAACTCTGTCCGTGAAAACTCATGTGTGACTCCGTGTCCATGGAAACTCATGTGTAACTCCGTGTCCATGGAAACTCATTTGTAACTCCGTGTCCATGGAAACTCATTTGTAACTCCGTGTCCATGAAAACTCATGTGTGACTCCGTGTCCGTGAAAAATCATTTGTAACTCCGTGTCCATGGAAACTCATTTGTAACTCCGTGTCCATGAAAACTCATGTGTGACTCCGTGTCCATGGAAACTCATTTGTAACTCCGTGTCCATGGAAACTCATTTGTAACTCCGTGTCCATGAAAACTCATGTGTGACTCCGTGTCCATGAAAACTCATTTGTAACTCCGTGTCCATGGAAACTCATTTGTAACTCCGTGTCCATGGAAACTCATTTGTAACTCTGTGTCCATGCAAAGTCATTTGTAACTTTGTGTCCATGGAAAGTCATTTGTAACTGTGTCCATGGAAAGTCATTTGTAACTCCATGCCCGTGCCACGTGTCTGGGAGGTCTCCATATTCACGGCCCAACAGTATGACATGTATGTATGCTGTTTATTGTATATCTGACAGTCTCTTTGGTGGTGGACGGGACAAACTTGTACAAGCAAATTGCTGGCCATCCTCGAACCCCTCTCGCCCACCACCCCAAACTCACATCTGCACGCTCATTCACCCCCACCCCAAACTCACATAATCAAGTCTAGTCAAGTCAAGTCAATTTTATATGTACAGCCCAATATCACAAATTACACCGGGCTCAGGCGTTGACGTCAACATTTTGCGACAGCTTTCACAGCGACGTAATTACAGCGCGCCCTGGTGCCTAGACAACAGCAGATCAACATGGAGGGGAGCTGAGATGGATGCGGCCCTGCTGTTTGTTGTGTTAGCCTATTTTATTTTCTCCCGGCACTGCTTGGCTGTGTGATGTATCCCGAGCCCATCCAGGTGGCGAGAAATGTCGAGCTAAATCTTCTCGTTTCTCCTCGAGGACTCGAACCCCCGCTGAACCTTGTCGGTGGCGTAGTCAGCCAACAAAGCCTGCACCTCCTCGTCTGTCTATTTTTCGGCTGATTTCTCCATGTCGCTTGTGCTTGCTACCACACAGGTTGGTTGCTGGCTTATAAAAATGGCGCTTGTTGAACACCGAAGTGGTAAACTGGTTGCTTCCGACGTTCAACCAATCAGCGTCGAGCCCCTCCCAGCAGGTTTTCAGGGCCGCTCAGAAGTACCTACCCCAGAGCAGGGACTACAGACGTTCCCGTAAAAGTCCTAGTAAGAGTTCCGGTCAGGGGTAGGTCCTCTAGTGGAAACACGAGCAAAGCTGACGGCCCCCTAAAAGGTTGCGGTAGTACCGCTGGTGGAAGATGACCTCTTGAGAACGAGCGAACCGCGTTCAGGATCCGGCGCTGCGCGTTCATTAAGGCCATGCTAGCAGACTTCATGGATGCATGAATAAGACGACTACGGGACTTACTTGGGACTTGAAACCATGGATGTATTTATACAAACGGCCAAAAAAAACAATTAGGTTTAAAACAAAGTCTAACAAGTGACCAATAAATGCGACACAAAACCTCAAACTCAAAATATTTGACTTGTGAAAGAGAGGGCTCAGCTCTGTGTCCTTTCTTCATCTTTACCTTTGGTTTTTGTTCATCCGAGCAGCGTTAGTTTAACTAGCAAAGATCCTCGTTCCCGAGACCCAACATGACCGCGCGTAGAGTGCTCGTACACGGCCGTGACGTCATGCAGACAAAAATGTCGGGGCTTTTTCTGGGCTTTGGACATATTTTAAAAAGATTAAAACCCCATGGCTTAAAAATATGCAATACAAAGAGTAATAATTGACCGTGATTATAGCTGCAGGTGTCCTGTCAACAGTTTTACAGGCGTCTCTTTTACAATGGTAGTCTATGGGGGAAATGCTTTTGGGCCGCAGGGGATTTTTCACTGCAATACCGCGAGTGACCACTGGGAAAAAATTGGCTGAGCGGCGGCGCCGTATCCAGTTCTACTATAACAGCGTTTCTCGAACGTCTCCTGGAGGACCTCTTGTCCTGCATGTTTTAGATCTCTCCCTGCTCCAAGCACAGCTGATTTAAATGATCAGTTTTGTTATTAGTCATCTTCGGGAGCTCATAACGAGTTGATCATTTGAATCAGCTGTGTTGGAGCAGGGAGAGATCTAAAACATGTAGGACAAGTGGTCCTCCAGGAGAGGTTTGAGAAACGCTGTACTATAATACAACCATGAGGTGGACACGCTAATTTGCGCGATGACGTAGCGCCATCGTCTGCGCGTCATAAAATCGCGCCGGCAACAGAGGAAAGGCGTTTATTGTTTGTGGGCACAGCGTGCAGCAGCAATTCTTCACACTGACCAAGATGCAACACTGGCAAGACAGCGAGGTGAAGCGGAGATAAGGAGACGCGTTCCTGGGACTGTGACAGACAATGCGATCTAGAACAATATATCGAAAATGTGGCTGAAAGAGGCATTGTTCACAACTCAAGACAAGTTGTAAATAAATTAAAGGCGCTGAAGAAATGTCTTGTGATTAACGGCCGGAGGAGCAGAAGTGGAATGGGTCGTGTGGACTTGCCATTTTATGAGCTGTGCCAAAGTATATATGGCAACCCAGCACTGGCTAATCCTGTCAGGCTGTCTAGTTCTTTGGCGACTACTTCAGCGGCCTCGTCGTCATCTTCATCTTCTCCCAGCCCGGATGCGGAGGAAGATGTTTTAACAGAACGGGACACTGCAGGAGAAACCAGAGTAGAGGCTACGCAGGGTCTGGAAGCAGATGATGATACGGAGGTTCCGATCCAGACTGGACCAGCACCTGAGGAAGCTGGACCTGAGACCACCAGGACACAGCCTTTACAATCAAGCGGTATGTTAAACTACATTTTCTTTGTTTTAAAAATGGCGCCAAACGTGCATGTTTCTTTGTGTAACGCTTTCCATCAACGGCCAAATGTGTGTCTGTGATGTGTTACAACGAGTACAGAGCAACAAGCTCTAAAAAGGCAGCGTTCACCAGCGCCTCTGGCTTCCAAGCTGCTTCCTGTTTACTTCCCTCTTTTCCGGCGCCTTCGTGACAGCAGGAACGTCATGACGTCAAATGTGACGCTACAGACAAAGAGGCAAACTCGTCTGCTGGCAGGCAGAACTGGGTCTGCTGGTGCTGTGAAAGCAGTCGCCATTTTTAACGGGGGTACCCGCGTTTAAAAACCTCGCTTATACACGCCAAGTTGGTCGAGCGGGGCGAAATGAAACGAGCAGAAGAATCAATCTGCCAGGCAACTGAGTGTACCTGGCGTTATTCTTTATTAGACAGACAGTCACAGCAGCCCCGGCCGGGGGGGGGGCTTCGGCCCCAGGACCTTCTTGCTGTGTATGCACACAAAGGTTAACTGTACGTGGCTTCCCAATAAGTCACTGCGCATGCCAGTGAGAGTAATTGACGCGCGCCGGCATCAGCTGTTGCATACACAAACAATGCCCAGACGTTACCGTGGATTTGCTTCTTCATTTGGTACTCGCACACTTCTTTTACAGCGTTTCTTTGCATTCAAGTACATCAAACTTCATCTTTCTCACAGCTAGGTAGCCTATAGTAACTTTACACTGCTACTCTATCCTCGACGCCTCGGACGCGGTCAAAAAACGGTATGCCACCTAGCATCCACACCTGACCTCATTAGCCCACTCGTATAAATACACTTCCCACAATAAGACACTGCCACCTACTGACCAAAAGGTGAACTGACTCAAAATAAACACACAAATAAATAAATGGCTGTTACATTAACAATATATTGCTTCAGAACTGACATTGAAATATACTAGTACAGCCCCGCAATAACCCCTCTGCAAAGAATGCAGTCTAAGACGAACTGGGCCCATCAGTCATGTTTGGCTGAAACTCCCTCCCTTCACAGAGAATGAAAACTAGCACCGTTTGCTTTTTTTTATAACTTGGTCTTGAAGGAAAATGTTCTATCGAATCAGACAGATAATATAATTTAGTCTGATTTAGTGACGACTGCCTTATTGCCACCTCTAACATTACCCTAGTTATTATCTCCACCAGGAGGTAGCCTGGAGGGCATCATGCGTTTGGTCGTGCGTGTGTGTCCATGGTTGTGTGTCTGTCCACTGCTAATCTCACATACTACTGGGCCTGTCAGCCTAGTAATGTGTGTGCACAGCCATGACTGTGTGATGACGGACCTCTCGTGGTTGCGGTGACTCAAAACCTTTGAAAAACCCGTTTTATACCACAGCTGAGTGCTGACTCGTCAGCTGGTCTTTCCCCTTAGTCTGAGCAGCACCGGAGAAGCGGAGACCCCCCTGGTGGAGAGCTGCACTCTACTGCCTGCAGCTTCTGCTTACTAAACGATATATTCTGTGCTAACAGAACTTTTCACGTTAAAAGCTTGCATGTATCTGGTGAAATGACCTAACACCTTTTATGCTTTTTATTATTTTAATACTGCAAAAAAAAACATATTGCAATGCTGTTGTTGTTTTTAATATTTTTCTGCCCTATTGTAAATATTTTTTTTGTGGGTTTTTTCCCTCTTTTTCTCCCCAATTTTATCTGTCCAATTACCCCACTCTTCCAAACCATCCCAGTCGCTGATCCGGGGAGGGCTGCAGACTATCACATGCCTCCTCCGATACATGTGAAGTCACCAGCCTCTTCTTTTCACCTGACAGTGGAGAGTTTCACCAGGGGGATGTAGCGCGTGCCCCCTGAACAGGTGCCCCGACCGAGCAGAGGAGGCGCTGCTGCTGCCACCAGGACCCATACCCACAACTGGCTTCCTACTCGCAGACACAGCCAATTTTGTCTGTAGGGACATCCGACCAAACCGAAGGTAACACAGGGATTCAAACTGGGAATCCCCGTGTTGGTAGGCAACGGAATACACCACCACTCTACCCAGACACCTGCTTATTGTAGATCTTTAAAGTGTGGGAGGAAAGCCATACAAACACGGGGACAAGACAGACTCTCAGTGCCAGTTAGTGTTGCCCCCCTCACAGACAGGACTGGGCAAATGCATGTCAGTGTGTGGTCCAATAAGAATATATATGGTACCACATGTTCACACAACAGACATATACACACACACACACACACACACACACGAGGAAAACATTCAATGACAGACTAAAACTGACAAAAAAAACTCACAACCCAACAGGCCTACATATATGAAGTAGACTCCACACCTACATACATGTAGACTCCACATCTACATACATGAAGTAGACTCCACATCTACATACATGAAGTAGACTCCACATCTTGCACAAAAAGTAAGGAAATGTGTGTTTGGTAGATTATGTCTTTGTTGTAATGATGCTTCTTGGCAGTAAATCTTATATCAGGCAGCTGATGGTCAGCACCTGGGGTACCAGAAGCTCAACACAAGAGTCAATAGCAACAGCAAAATAAGCTGTTTGGCATTGGCAGAGAAGATTTGGCAAATTTTTCATGGGCGCAACCCACATACTCAGCTCTGCTGCTCATCCCACAGGATCATGTTCCTTACAAATGTGGCCCCATTTAAAAGAGAAATAAACAGGCTTTCCAACGGTATAAGATTTATTGCGAAGAAGCATTGTTATAACAAAGACATCATCTACCAAACACACATTTCCTTACTTTTTGTGCTAAGTATACATACATAAGGTAGACTGCACATCTACATACATAAGGTAGACTCAACACCTACATACATAAGGTAGACTCCACACCTACATACATGAAGTAGACTCCACACCTACATACATGAGGTAGACTCCACACCTTCATACATGAAGTAGACTCCACACCTACATACATGAGGTAGACTCCACACCTACATACATGTTGCAGGCATCAAATTCAAAATGAGTGAATATTTGCAAAAAAACAAAGTTTATCAGTTTGAACATTAAATATCTTGTCTTTGTAGTGTATTCAACTGAATATAGGTCGAAAAGGATTTGCAAATCATTGTATTCTGTTTTTATTCACGTTTTACACAACGTCCCAACTTCATTGGAATTGGGGTTTGTACATGTGGACTCCACACCTACATGCATGAAGTAGACTCCACACCTACATACATGAAGTAGACTCCACATCTACATACATGAAGTAGACTCCAGACCTACATGCATAAGGTAGACACCACACCTACATACATGAAGTAGACTCCATACCTACATACATGAAGTAGACTCCACACCTACATACATGAAGTAGACTCCACACCTACATACATGAGGTAGACTCCACACCTACATACATGAAGTAGACTCCGCACATCTCCATACATGAGGTAGACTCCACACCTACATACATGAAGTAGACTCCACACCTATATACATGAAGTAGATTGTGTGGGTGTGTTTGGGTAGATGTGTGGATGTATAAGGGTAGATATGTGGCTGTGTATGTGTAGATGTGTGGGTTTGACTTTGTGCGGGGGGAAAAGCCTTCTCTTTGAGTGATGGTGTTGGGCTTGTGAGGTCCACGACTTGGCATCCTTAAAGGAGCTGGTAGTGTTGGAGAGTTTTAAAACTGTGTGCCTGACCACATTGTCACTTATTTGAATGAAGAAAAAGTGTCCACTCTGCATCAGACGGCAGTGTTGGCTGATGAATTCACGCTCACACATAAAAGTGTTTTTGTGCCGCATAATATTTCCTACCCCGGCGGCAGCGACTCATGAAATCCTAACCTCCACGTTGCCCAAACTTCGCGTGTCAGTACCCCTCGAAATCCTAGAGTGGAGAAACAGTGTTTTTATTGTCATAGGTCTGGACATGTGGTTGCAGATTGTGAGGCCTTGAAACGGAATCAGCAAGCAGCTGTCCCGAGACAGCCAAAAGGGGTGGGATTGATAAAAAATATGTCCACATTCCCTCTTAACCAGCCCCCCCTTGCAGAGGGGCCGGATGAGTGTTTCGAACCTTTCATCTCTCAAGGGTTTGTATCGCTCACTGGAAGAGCCGAAGATCACTGTCCCGTTACCATCCTGAAAGATACTGGTGGTTCCCAGTCATTCATTGGTGCTACTGTCTTGCCTCTGACTAGACTCTGCCTGTGATGCCAGCGCTGTTGTGAGAGGGATCGGAATGAGTTGTGTGCCTGCACCACTTCATCGTATCCATGGGAAATCGAAACTCGTTGGTGGTTTGTTTCCTGTAGCCGTTCGCACCTCTTTAGCAATCAGCGGCATTGATTTCATCATGGGGAACGACATAGCAGGTGGGTCATGGGCAAGTCCGCCCGGTAGATGCAAAAATCACTGCTGTATTAAACTACCCAGTACCCACCACCAGACGTGAGCTCCGCCGTATTCTAGGCATGACTGGCTACTACCGGTATTTTTGCAGGAACTTTTTGGTGGTAGTTGCCCCCCTCACCGCTTTGTGTAGCCCGGCTATTCCTTTTGTGTGGATGGCTGAGTGTCAGCACTCCTTTGAAGCTGCAAAGTCTCTCCTTTGCAGTGCCCCTGTTCTAGCTGTCCCTAACTTTTCCCTTCCCTTCAAGTTGGAAGTTGACGCCGGCGGCTCTGGGGCTGGAGCAGTATTGCTGCAAGATGATGCGGGCAGTGTACCTCACCCAGTGTGTTTCTTCTCTACCAAGTTCAAACAGCATCAACTCAACCACTCCACTGTTGAGAAAGAAGCCCTAGCCATGCTGCTTGCCCTGCAGCATTTTGAAGTGTATGTTGGTTCTAGCTCACATCCTGTTACTGTGTATACCAACCATAATCCTCTGTCTTTTTAACTCGGATGTACAACCACAACCAATGGTTGATGCGTTGGGTACTTTTGGTACAGGGGTACAACATTGAAATCAGGCACAAAAAAGGAGTTGACAATCTGGTGGCTGATGCTTTGTACCATAGGTGAAACGCCTGCCCGGTTACCATGCAGCAAGGTGTGTGAACTTGAAAAGCAGAGAGCACATGTTGTCACCATGCATACTTACGAGAGATAGGTAATTAGTAATGGTGTCAATTTTTGAATGCAATTACCCTCTTAAAATACAAACCCAGGGTTTGTATTTATGGGGGGGGGGTGTTACGGCCCCAACACCGTGTTGTGTACAATCACCCTCTCGTATACAAACCTAGGATTTGTTCTTATGGGAGGGGGTGTTAAGGCCCTAGTGCCGCGTGTCTGTAATTTTCCCTCTCCAGGTAATGCCCCGCCTCCTGTGGAACTGCTAATTGAGCCCAGGTGACCCCAATTGCTCATCAGCTGGGTATATACCTTGGAGAGAGCCACCCAACAGTGCCAGTGGGCCATTGTTGGCAACCAGAGTGAGAGAGACGGCCAGTGGGCCATTGTTGGCAACCAGAGAGCGAGCTCTTGTGTTGATATCCATTACTCCTTGAGACGGAGCGTGAAATTTGTAGTTGTTCTTGTTTGTTTTTTTGGTTTGAGCGGAGTTTGATTTGTTAGCTAAGCCTGGTTAGGTAAGAGCCAGCATCTTTAGTTGCCTTTTTATTCTATATTTTGACTGAAGGTTAATTTTGGTTAATAAATCTGTTTGTTTTTACACCTGGTTCCACCTCCCACCTTTCTTATTTCTCTGAGACACTTATTTTCTTTGTTACTTCCCCTCATCCCCTATACATTTAACGGGGTAAATGTGTGGGTGTGTATGGCTACATGTGGATGTGTATGGCTACTTGTGGTTGTGTGTGGGTACATGTGTGGGTGTGTATGGGTAGGTGTGTGGGTGTGTATGGGTAGATGTGTGCTTGTGTTTGAGTGTGTACCTGAACCTATTGTGTGTGTGTGTTTGTTTACATCTTTCAATGCTTTTGGTTGTATGTTTGTGGTTTCATGTGGTGTGCATGTTGCATGGGTGTGCGTGGTGGTGTGGTGTGTGTCAGCGTGCAAGTATAAAATGTTGTGCTTGTTGCATGAGTGTGCATGGTGTTGTGGTGTGTGTCAGCGTGCAAGTATGAATGTGTACCTGTGCACATGCTTCCTTGTGCTCGTGGTGTGCTTGTATGTGTGTGCTTGCAGGTATCGGTCCGCGTTGCTATGTGAGGGCTAGGACACTGAAGATGTGTGCGTGCACAAACAAAAAGTACTCCCTACTAGTATTCTGATACACACACCACTGTGCCACTGTGCCTTACCCGCAGGTAAACCAACAAGACACACAACAAAGTCCCAGCATACCCACCCAGTAACATCCCTAGGCTGCAGCACCTTAATAAACCTCAGCAAAGCACTGGTAAACAATCCAGCTCTGACGTGCCCTAACTTATTAGATCCTTGCATACTAAGCCTCATCTCACCTCTTCCTGAAGTGCCCTAACTTACTAGATCCTTCCATACTAAGCCTCATCTCACCTCTTCCTGAAGTGCCCTAACTTACTAGATCCTTCCATACTAAGCCTCATCTCACCTCATCCTGAAGTACCCTAACTTACTAGAACCTTCCATACTAAGCCTCAACTCACCTCTTCCTGAAGTGCCCTAACTTACTAGATCCTTCCATACTAAGCCTCATCTCACCTCATCCTGAAGTACCCTAACTTACTAGAACCTTCCATACTAAGCCTCATCTCACCACATCCTGAAGTACCCTAACTTACTAGAACCTTCCATACTAAGCCTCATCTCACCACATCCTGAAGTACCCTAACTTACTAGAACCTTCCATACTAAGCCTCATCTCACCTCATCCTGAAGTGCCCTAACTTACTAGATCCTTCCATACTAAGCCTCATCTCACCTCATCCTGAAGTACTCTAACTTGCTAGAACTTTCCATACTAAGCCTCATCTCACCACATCCTGAAGTGCCCTAACTTACTAGAACCTTCCATACTAAGCCTCATCTCACCTCATCCTGAAGTGCCCTAACTTACTGGAACATTCCATACTAAGCCTCATCTCACCACATCCTGAAGTACCCTAACGTACTAGAACCTTCCATACTAAGCCTCATCTCACCACATCCTGAAGTACCCTAACTTACTAGAACCTTCCATACTAAGCCTCATCTCACCTCATTCTGAAGTGCTCTAACTTACTAGATCCTTCCATACTAAGCCTCATCTCAACACATCCTGAAGTGCCCTAACTTACTAGAACCTTCCATACTAAGTCTCATCTCACGACATCCTGAAGTACCCTAACTTACTAGAACCTTCCGTACTAAGCCTCATCTCACCTCATCCTGAAGTGCCCTAACTTACTAGAACCTTCCATACTAAGCCTCATCTCACCTCATCAGTTAGAGTGGCACACTTTTGTCCTATTTATTCATCTATTTTTTTAAACATTGCTGAACCAAAGAGGTAAAAGGGCTGCTGCGCTGGTATAATTTGGAAAGCTTCTGTGCAGAAACAAAAGGATCACGATGCTGCAGTGTAAAAGAGGTTCGGGTCGGGCTGAGTGGACAAATATAAAAGAGGTTCGGGTCGGGCTGAGTGGACAAATATAAAAGAGGTTCGGGTCGGGCTGAGTGGACAAATACTGGAGGGAGGAGGCTGGTTGCAATGAGCTATGGGTGCAGAAAGACAGGATGGAGACGTGTCCGGGAGAGAAAGAAGAAAGATCTAGGAAGAGATCTGCCAGAATAAATGAGTGGAGACCGAATTGATTGAGAGAGAGAGAATTGTGAGCAAGCAAACGAATGAAGAGTAGTGAAGGAAGTGAACCTTTGCAGAAGAAAGAAAAGAAAATGAGAGAAAATGAATGAATGAGAAAGAAGGACAGAGTGAATGTGTGTGTGTGTGTGTGTGTTTTGGGGGGAAGAGGATGAGGGGTCTGGATAAAAAAACTGAGGAGGCCTGCAGGAATCCTGAGGGGATCTGTCAGCTCTTGTTGGCTGTGATTTTAATGGAGGTCCGCACCCCTCCACCTCTAACCCATTTGGCCTTAATTCCAGTGCTGCTTTCTAAACTTTTTAAACTTTAATGGCCCCTTCTTAAGTGCCAGATGCTGACAACATCGATTTGACTTTAAGCTCTGCTGTCCTGCACGCCTTTATTTTCCCCTACAAAAATCGACAGAAACATCTATTTTCTGCATCTCCCTCTTACTCATCCTTATCCCTATCCTCCTTTCGTCTCTTCTCGTCTGTTCGATTGATGGTGTCAGCAGTTGGTGGGTGGGGGTGGGGTGGGGCTGTGCTAGAATGGACAATAAAGGGAGTGCTATTTGGATAAGCTGTTTTTAAGCATGTATTAAGGGTTTGTTGCGGCTTATTTAAAGCAGGCTGAGTTGACAGAGAGGTGATTTTTGTCGGCTCTGTGAAAGAGATTGACAATACATCGGGGGACAGACACAGACAGATGTACACATACTGGAGCTCGTCTTTTTTACTGTTGGCTATTGCACAACACCAAAGATATGAAACAAACTGTTAGCAGAGAGCAGGAAGCATGAGGAGAGGCTCATCTAGCCAATTAGGAATACCTGTCCCAAATGACCCCCCCCCCAATAGAACATCTGTGTGTTTGAGCAAGCAGACACACTGGAGTGAATGAAACTGTGCGGTGAGACTCGACCAGGGGAGGAATTTCACAGCAGCCATGATGACTATGGCCGCGGTTGGCCATCCTGCCTCATGTGCTTCATTCTGTACTTTTAGTCTGACTTTTATTTCCTGCCTGCTCCATCTATCAACATTAGAGATCAGATATTTAACCCTATGGACCAAGAAGGCAGAGCAACCCTGACTCCCCATTACAACTTCTAGTGAAGAGTCGGAAAACAGATTAGTAAAGCATCAAATATGAAGTCGATTAGTGTGGTTGCATCTCTCTCTTTCTGGACTAATGGCTGCTGCTGAGGGGCTACAAGACAAAGTGTCTCAACTTAGGTAGCGTCACAACATAACATTTGCAAAGAACTTTTTTTTATCATATAACGTTATGTTATATGCCATAACGCCACACAATTCATTGACTTGGTTCATAAACTTGAACGGTGGTTTGCAGGCAACATTGTATTTTGTTTTGCACGCCTGCTAGCATCTTGCACTGCTCCTAGCTAGCTTAGCTTACCCATCTCATCGTCTTCATTTGGCGTTTCACTCTCAAACCGCGAGCTGGTTTTAATAAAAAAGTTGCTCAGTGTAGCACATTTGGATGCGTCTGTTTCTAGAGCTTTCCTTTTTTTTAATTCTCACCTTTTCAGCGCCCCCTTTGCTCTTCCTATCATCCATTTTGATCTTATAGCCTGCTTTTTGCTTTTTGCTCGCCGGAGTCAAAACGTAATTACGTCATCAACCAGGCTGCACTCTGCGAGGGCAGGCAGCCCAGGGACAGCATGCATGATTTGTCCTACTGTTGGTGATGACCAGGCTGTGTTCTGAGCACTTTGATAGCAGTAATATGCCATTGGAGTTTGTGTTGCCAACTCCTTCCTTCCCTATAGTGTCTCTCCATAGATTGTGGTTTTGTCTCGCCCTGGCATTGAAATCTCCAAGCAGGATTAGCTTGTCCTCCTTGGGGACTTTGGTTAAGATGTTGTCCAGGTCAGCATAGAAGGCCTCCTTCACATCATCCTATGCATCAAGGGTTGGAGCATAGGCACTAACAACAGTGGCCTTTTGGCAGCCTGCAAGCATCAGGCGTATGGACATTAGGCGTTCATTGATGCCTACAGGGAGTTCGGAGAGGTGGTCGATGAGGCTGTTCTTAATAGCAAATCCCACGCCATGGATCCTTGGCTCATCAGCAGGTTTTCCATTCCAAAAGAAAGTGTATCTGCCTTTTTCCCGCTTCAGCTGCCCTTCATTAGCCAGTTGGGTTTCGGAGAGTGCTGCAATATCGATCCGGAATCTCCTTAGCTCCCTGGCGATGATGGCAGTTCGCCTTTCAGGTCGATTACTGTGTTTATTGTCCATGAGGGTCTGCACGTTCCAGGTTACAATGTAAGTTTGCTTCCATTTATGTTTCTGACCGCTTAGTGGTGATCCCTCTGGATGCGGTAGCCCAGACAGGAGTTTTCGAGGCAGGCTATGTTTAGGGCACCTTTTCCAGCCCCTTCCCCTACTGGGGTGAGCAGAGTGAATCCTAAATAAGGCTGCTCAGTCGTGGATGCAGCTGCCGAAAAGCTCTTTCTGCCTCAGCCCAAGAGGTTAACGACTGAATCGGACACCCACCGCCTGTGTGTCAGTTTGTGGATGGAGCTGCCAGACTTCACGGTCCTGCCCCCGTCACCACTTCCTGATTGCCTGATCACCTGATCGTATACACATGTAACACACATATACACATGCTGATCATCAGTAGGGTGACACCTCATTATATGTATACATGTACGTAACTCATATACAATTGCTGACCATCAGTAGGGTGACGCCTCGTTATATATATACATGTAACTATTATGCCTGACGGATCATAACACCATGACTCAGTATCAGTATCAACGCAACGTTCGTTTTAATCTCCATTTCCAAAACCCTTACAGCAGACTCAACCAATCAATTCAAGAACAACCATAAAGGCATCACACACCGATTGCAGCACAATAGAACAGTGCTTACCCAAATACAGCACTGATGACCCAGTGTGGCGACATAACATTACTCCCCCCCCGGCAGGATTTCATAATGAAAAGTTGACAAAAAGTCCTCTAGGTGGCCAGGGCATGAACGTGTGCGAACAGGTCATGGGGAGGCATCAGGCTGAGGCTGAGCAGGCCAAGGTGAGGAGACAAAAGGCAGGGGCAGCTGAGGCCCAGGAATGACTTGAGGCCTGTGCAGGGGCTGCCTGAGGCCCCAGGGCGTCCTGCCATGCTGACAGAATGGTTTGGGGTGTGTCACCAGCTGTGTGTGGCAGAGCTGACACCTTCCGGAGGTCGCTGGAGTGCCATCAAGTGCCGTCCTTGAGGAGATAGGTGGCTGGGCCCAGCTGACGGGTGACTTGGAGAGGAGAGGACCAGTATGAGGCCATTTTATTTTCCCGGTGTGGCCTACGGACCCTGACCCAGTCTGAGGCATTGATGTCTGGCACCCTGGCTCGTTTTGACTGGTCAAATCATTGCTTAATCCGCCGCTGCTGACAGGTGACTGAGGCTCTGACCCTGGAGGGAGGTGCCTGGGGTGTAGAGGGGTGGAGCCTGTCGAGGGGCATGTTTAGCTCCTGGCCCAGCATGAGAGAGGCTGGGGAGACGCCCGTGGTCGAGTGCTGTGTGGCTCTGTAGTGCAGCAGAGTGTGACGGATGGCATGCGTGAATGGGCACCCTTGGGCCAGGTGTGCTCTGAGGCCGTTTTTCAGTGACTGGTGAGAGCGTTCAATGCCGCCGTTGGCCTGGGGGTGTTTATACGCAGTGCATAATTGACGGATGCCCTTGCTTTCAAGGTAAGCAGTGAACTCTGCAACCAGTTGAGGACCATTGTCAGTGGTGATGGTCTTTGGGAGGCCCCAGCGAGAGAAGAAGCTCATAGATTCTTGTTTAGAGAGAAGATGCACTTATGACCTCAGATGACTAGTAGTTCTCCTGATTTCCTACCGTAAATGCACTTATTGTAAGTCGGTTTGGATAAAAACGTCGGCTAAATGACTGTAATGTAATGTAATGTAATGCAAGAGAGAGTCCAGGAAGTCGATGATGACCTGAGACGTCACAGAGCCAGTAGTGGTGAGCTCAGGCCATTTTGAGTGTAGGTCCTAGGCAACCAGCAAGAAGCGTTGGTGGTGGGGAACCTCATGGATCTTTCTGCAGATGTCCAGCTGCACGTGTTCCCAGGACTGAGAGGGCCAGGCAAGAGGTTGCAGGGGTGGGGGAGCTTGCCACTCATGAGGCAGGCAGAGCAGTCTTTGGCCAGGGCCTCAATGTCTCTGTCTATCCCTGGCCACCACACCAGGTCTCAGCAGCGCTGTTTTAGCTTCACAATGCCCAGGTGGCCCTCATGCGCCATGGTCAACACACACACACACGCAGAACACCTGGGACCACTGTGCAAAGCCCGTGTGCCACACAGGTGTCATTCCAGCAGGTGAGCTCCTGTTTGACTCGGGAGAACGCAGCCAGCTCCTCTAGGACCTCGTGAGGCCAGCCATTCTGGATGTAGGTGCAGAGCTGAGAGAGGACAGGGTCCTGTTCGGAGGCTTCCTTCAGCTCCTGCAGAGAGACAGTGGCCTGGAGGGGTGTGGGTAGCATTTGAATAACATCCTGTTCCACACAGTCAGTGCCCGTGTGTAGGGCTGGGGCGGAGACAGAGTGACAGAGCAGGTCTGCCACAACATTGTCTCTGCCTGGGGTGAACTACAGGCTAAAGTTGTACTGGCAGAGGCGGTCAGACCAGCAGTGTAGCCTCAGGGGTCTGTGGCCTGTTCCAGATGTGGACAGCAGCACTGTCAGTGCCTTGTGATCCGTCCGGAGAGTGAAGGAGCGGCCATAGAGGTAGAGGTGCCACCTTTCACAGGCCCAGATGCAAGCTAATGCCTCATGCTCACCCACAGAGTACTGCTGCTCAGTCTGGTTAAGGGCACGGGAGGCGAAGGCGATGGGCTTCTCCATGCCATTCTGGGTCTGCAACAGCACAGCCCCTATCACTGTGGCTGACGCGTCACAGGTCATGAGGGTGGGGCTGGAGATGTCAAAGTGAGCGAACACTGGTGGTGAAGTCAGTTGCGTTTTGAGGTCACACACAGCCTCACTGCATGCCTGAGACCACACCCAAGGCTCGTCCTTACACAGCAGCTGATGCAGGGGGGGCTGTGGTGGCAGAGTACTGAGGGAGGAACTTCAGGTAGTATACTGTCATACCCAGCAAGGAGGCAACTTGGGCGGTTGAGCTGGTCTCGGGGATGGCCTGAATGGTGTCCACATTGGACTGGAGTGGGGTTATACCACTTGCTGACAGCCGGAAGCCCACAAACTCAATGGCCGGCACAGACAGGACAGTGCATCCGGAAAGTATTCACATCCCTTCACTTTCCCCACATTTTGTTATGTTACAGCCTTATTCCAAAATGGATTAAATTCCTTTTTTTCTCATCAATCTACACGCAATACCCCATAATGACAAAGCGAAAAAGGTTTTGTAGAAATTTTTGCAAATTTATTAAAAATAAGAAACTGAAATATTGCATGTACATAAGTATTCACACCATTTACTCAGTACTTGGTTGAAGCACCCTTGGCAGCGATTACAGCCTCGAGTCTTCTTGGGTATGAAGCTACAAGCTTGGCACACCTATATTTGGGGTATTTCTCCCATTCTTCTCTGCAGATCCTCTCGAGCTCTGTAAGGTTAGATGGGGAGCGTCGCTGCACAGCTATTTTCAGGTCTTTCCAGAGATGTTCAATGGGGTTCAAGTCTGGGCTCTGGCTGGGCCACTCAAGGACATTCACAGACTTGTCCCGAAGCCACTCCTTCGTTGTCTTGGCTGTGTGCTTAGGGTCGTTGTCGTGTTGAAAGGTAAACCTTCACCCCAGTCTGAGGCCCTGAGCACTCTGGAGCAGGTTTTCGTCAAGGATTTCTCTGTACTTTGCTCCATTCATCTTTCCCTCGATCCTGACTAGTCTCCCAGTTCCTGCCGCTGAAGAACACCCCCACAGCATGATGCTGCCACCACCATGCTTCACTGTAGGGATGGTATTACCAAGGTGATGAGAGGTGCCTGGTTTCCTCCAGACGTGACATTTGGCATTCAGGCCAAAGAGTTCAATCTTGGTTTCATCAGACCAGAGAATCTTGTTTCTCATGGTCTGAGAGTCCTTTAGGTGCTTTCTGGCAAACTCCAAGCAGGCTGTCATGTGCCTTTTACTGAGCAGAGGCTTCTGTCTGGCCACTCTACCATTAAGGCCTGATTGGTGGAGTGCTGCAGAGATGGTTGTCCTTCTGGAAGGTTCTCCCATCTCCACAGAGGAACGCTGGAGCTCTGTCAGAGTGACCATCGGGTTCTTGGTCACTTCCCTGACCAAGGCCCTTCTCCCCTGATTGCTCAGTTTGGCTGGGCAGCCAGCTCTAGGAAGAGTCCTGGTGGATCCAAACTTCTTCCATTTACGAATGATGGAGACCACTGTGCTCTTCGGGACCTTCAAAGCTGTAAAAAAAAATGTTGTACCCTTCCCCAGATCTATGCCTCGATACAATCCTGTCTCGGAGGTCCACAGACAATTCCTTTGACTTCATAGCTTGGTTTCTGCTCTGACATGCACTGTCAACAGTGGGACCTTATATAGACAGGTGTGTGCCTTTCCAAATCATGTCCAATCCATTGAATTTACTACAGATGGACTCCAATCAAGATGTAGAAACATCTCAAGGATGATCAGTGGAAACAGGATGAACCTGAGCTCAATTTTGAGTGTCATAGCAAAGGGTGTGAATACTTATGTACATGCAATATTTCAGTTTTTTATTTTTAATAAATTTGCAAAAATTTCTACAAAACCTTTTTCACGTTATCATTATGGGGTATTGTGTGTAGATTGATGGGGGAAAAAAAGGAATTTAATACATTTTGGAATAAGGCTGTGACATAAAATGTGGGGAAAGTGAAGGGGTGTGAATACTTTCTGGATGCACTGTATATATATATATATATATATATATATATAAAACACTTCACAGCACTGCTGACCATCAGTAGGGTGACACCTCGTTAAATAGTATGACGGAGAAAAGGAAAGAGAAAGGTTGAATGAATGGATGAACAAAGAAGTGGAAACACCCCACACACAAAAGGGAGAGAACGAAGGGTGTGAAGAAAGGTGACAGCTAAGAGTAGAAATAAGTCCCACCCCCATTTTTTGCTATGAACTGACAGCCACAGTGATGTATAGCCCAGGTATTTTGGAAGATAATTAGAGAGGGTGTGTAACAAGAGATGAGAGACAGAAAGAGAGAGAGTGAGAGAGAGAGCATGATAGAGAGAGAAAAGGGAGAACGAGAGCGAGAGGAGAGAGAGTGAGAGAAAGAGAAGGAGAGAATGAGAGAGAGAAGGAGAGAGTGAATGAGAGGGAGGGAGTGTGAGAGAGAGTAGGAGGTGTGAGGAGAGGAGGAGGCCAGTGGAAGACAGGAGGTTAAAGAGAGGAGCTAATGGAAAGAACAGAACAGAGAAGACATTATGTAGAGACAGAAGTGAAGACAGGAGAGGGCATTTTAAAAAAAAGTAGGAGGATGGAGGGGGGGAAAAGGATTAAATCAAAGGAAATGGGCATCACCCAAATATTTGTTTTTACCTTCGCCTTTGATTCAGTTGCCCACTCGTGTCAAAGAAGTTAAGTGAAATCAACAATATCTAAACCTGTGTTATGGATATGTGAACAGGGCTCTATTTAAAAACATAATATAATCATTATGAATGAAAACATAATATAACCATCATAAATAAAACATAATATAATCATTAATAAAAACATAATATAATCATTATGAATAATAACATAATATAACCATCATAAATAAAACATAATATAATCAACCTAAATCCCGACTTAGGCTCACTAAACTCAGCCAGGGATTGGGAAATGCGGGTGGACTAAGGCCAGAAGCTCATCTTCCCGATAGAGATCGCAACAACCATCTTGCGACCAGACCTCGTCCTCTGGTCTAATTCTTGCCAGCTCGCTTACATCATTGAGCTGACAGGCCCCTGGGAGGATGCAGTCGATGAAGCGTACGAGCGTAAGAAGCTGCGGTACGCCAACCTAGCAGCCGAAGCAGAGGACAGAGGCTGGAAGGTGAAGGTGAAGGTGCGCCCTGTGGAGGTGGGTTGTAGGGGCTTTGTTGCCAGCTCCACAGCAAAACTCCTGAGGGAACTAGGAGTCAGGGGGCAGGCCCACAGGAGAGTGATCAAAGAGCTAGCCGAGACTGCTGAGAGGACTAGCCACTGGATCTGGCTCAAAAGGAGAGACGCCGTCTGGGCTGCCAGGGTGAACAGCTAACCAAAGGTCACACACCCACTCATAAATAAAAACATAACACAATCATCATAAATAAAAACATAATATAATCATCATAAATAAAAACATAGCAACATAATATAATCATCATGAATAAAAACATAATATAATAATCATAAATAAAAACATAATAAAATCATCATACATAAAACAATATAATCATAAATAAAAACATATAATCATCATAAATAAAATCATAAATAAAAACACATTAAAATCATCATAAATAAAACAATCATCATAAATAAAACATAATATAATCATCATAAAATCATAATATAATAAATAAAACAATATAATCATAAATAAAAACATAATAAAATCATCATAAATAAAACATAATATAATCACCATAAATAAAATCATAATATAATCACCATGAATAAAATCATAATATAATAAATAAAACAATATAATCATAAATAAAAACATAATAAAATCATCATAAATAAAACATAATATAATCACCATAAATAAAATCATAATATAATCACCATGAATAAAAAAGTTCAACTCTCCATATTTTCTGGGCATTCGTTGCCAACTTCCTGTGAATTCTTAATTTAGTGTAAAAGATTGGATGAAAAGAAATGATTATCTGATACAAGAGTAGTCACTATGGAGCAAAGGTCTCTCTGTTCTGGTTCTGATGCCAGACTTCAAGGATGGTGGTTTGATCTGCTGATTATGTGAACGGCTTCCAGTCAACAACAAAAAAAAAAGACACATTATTATAGATGTGATAAACAACTGTTGTGTGACTTTGTTGTGAACAGAATGATATGGGGTCATTGTCTGAGGTTTGTAACCCGAAATTGGCTTAGTACTGACTGCACATTTGCAACTGAGTAGCTAATGCCTCTACTCAGTGTTGTACCGGTGTAACAGACGTGTGGAGGAGGCACTTTATCAACTACAGCGTTTTTGATGAAATCGTGCTTTGCTTGGCGAGAAAATGCGTTTAAAGCAACAAAAAAAAAAGCATTGACTTATTCAGGCGGTTATTATACATATTAATTATTATATATTATATTATATATAATATGATATATTATATATGATATATGTATTAATTATTATATTATATATGATGTGATATATATATGTGTGTGTGTGTGTGTGTGTGTGTGTGTAGTCGAGGCTGGGTTACCAACGACCACCACCAGTACTGTTAACCAGCAGGGTGCCGGTCTAAACTATGCTACTGTTGGGCGAAGGAGAATGAGAGGGGGAGGGCATATCCAGAGGCAGCAAGAGAGGAGGAAGGGTAGGAGTGTGGAGGTAAGAGTCAGAACTTTGAATGTTGGCACCATGACTGGTAAAGGGAGAAAGCTGGCTGATATGATGGAAAGAAAAAAGGTAGGTATACTGTGTGTACAAGAGACCAGGTGGAAGGGGAGTAGGCCAGGAGCATTGGAGGTGGGTTCAAACTCTTCTACCATGGTGCGAATGGGAGGAGAAATGGGGTAGGGGTCATTCTGAAGGAAGAGTATGTCATGAGCGTGCTGGAGGTGAAGAGAGTGTCAAACAGAGTGATGAGTATGAAGCTGGAAATCGAAGGTTTATTGCTGAATGTTCCCCATGCATATGCCCCGCAAGTTGGGTGTGAGATGGAAGAGAAAGGAGAATTCTGGAGTGAGTTGGATGACGTGGTGGAGAGGGTACCTAATGAGGAGAGGGTGGTGATTGGAGCAGGCTTCAGTACACATGTTGGTGAAGGGAACAGAGGTGATGAGAAGGTGATGGGAAGGTATGGTGTCAAAGAGAGAAATGTGGAAGGACAGATGGTGGTGGATTTTGCGAAAAGCATGGGAATGGCTGTGGTGAATACATATTTCAAGAAGAGGGAGGAACACAGGGTGATGTACAAGAGTGGAGGAAAGTGCACACAGGCGGACTATATCTTATGTAGAAGGTGTGATCTGAAAGGGATTGGAGACTGCAAGGTGGTGACAGGGGAGAACGTAGCTATTGCGCATCGGATGGTGGTCTGTAGGATGACTTTGGAGACCAAGAAGAGGAAGCGAGTGAAGACACAGCCAAAGATCAAATGGTGGAAGTTGAAGAAGGAAGACTGTTGTGTGGAGTTCAGGCAGGAGGTAAGACAGGCACTGGGTGGTAGTGAAGAGTTGCCAGATGGCTGGGCAACCACTGCAGAAATAGTGAGAGAGACAGCTAGGAAGGTACCTCGTGTGTCATCAGGACAGAGGAAGGAAGACAAGGAGACTTGGTGGTGGAATGAGGAAGTACAGCAAAGTATACAGAGGAAGAGGTTGGCAAAGAAAAACTGGGATAGTCAGAGAGATGAAGAAAGTAGACAGGAGTACAAGGAGATGCAGCGTAAAGCAAAGAGAGAGGTGGCAAAGGCAAAAGAAAAGGCGTATGGTGAGTTGTATGACAGGTTAGACACTAAGGAAGGAGAAAAGGACTTGTACCGATTGGCTAGACAGAGAGACCAAGCTGCAAAGGATGTGCAGCAAGTTAGGGCAATCAAGGATAGAGATGGAAATGTGCTGACAAGCGAGGAGAGTGTGCTAAGAAGGTGGAAGGAGTACTTTGAGGGGCTGATGAATGAAGAAAATGAGAGAGAGAGAAGGTTGGATGATGTGGGGATAGTGAATCAGGAAGTTCAGCGGATTAGCAAGGAGGAAGTGAGGGCAGCTATGAAGAGGATGAAGAGTGGAAAGGCAGTTGGTCCTGATGACATACCTGTGGAGGCATGGAGATGTTTAGGAGAGATGGCAGTGGAGTTTTTAACTAGATTGTTTAACACAATCCTGGAAAGTGAGAGGATGCCTGAGGAGTGGAGAAGAAGCATACTGGTACCGATTTTCAAGAACAAGGGCGATGTGCAGAACTGTAACAACTACAGAGGTATAAAGTTGATCAGCCACAGCATGAAGACTTGGGAAAGAGTAATAGAAGCTAGGTTAAGAGGAGAGGTGATGATCAGTGAGCAGCAGTATGGTTTCATGCCACGAAAGGGCACCACAGATGCGATGTTTGCTTTGAGAATGTTGATGGAGAAGTATAGAGAAGGCCAGAAGGAGGTACATTGTGTCTTTGTAGATTTAGAGAAAGCTTATGACAGAGTGCCGAGAGAGGAGGTGTGGTATTGTATGAGGAAGTCGGGAGTTGCAGAGAAGTATGTAAGAGTGGTGCAGGATAATGACAATGGTGAGGTGTGCGGTTGGAGTGACAGATGGGTTCAAGGTGGAGGTGGGATTACATCAAGGATCGGCTCTGAGCCCTTTCTTGTTTGCAGTGGTGATGGACTGGTTGACGGACAAGATCAGGCAGGAGTCTCCATGCATTATGATCTTTGCAGATGACATTGTGATCTGTAGTGAGAGTAGGGTGAAGGTGGAGGAGAGCCTGGAGAGGTGGAGGTATGCACTGGAGAGAAGAGGAATGAAAGTCAGTAGGAGCAAGACAGAATATCTACGCGTGAATGAGAGGGAGGACAGTGGAATGGTGAGGATGCAAGGAGTAGAGGTGATGAAGGCGTATGAATTTAAATACTTGGGGTCAACTGTCCAAAGTAACGGGGAGTGCAGGAGAGAGGTGAAGAAGAGAGTGCAGGCAGGGTGGAGTGGGTGGAGAAGAGTGTCAGGAGTGATGTGCGACAGAAGGGTACCAGCAAGAGTTAAAGGGAAGGTTTACAAGATGGTAGTGAGACCAGCTATGTTGTATGGTTTGGAGACAGTGGCACTGATGAAAAGACAGGAGGAGGAGCTGGAGGTGGCAGAGGTGAAGATGATAAGATTTTCATTGGGAGTGATGAAGGACAGGATTAGGAACGAGTATATTAGAGGGACCGCTTAGGTTGGACGGTTTGGAGACAAAGCAAGAGAGGCAAGATGGAGATGGTGTGGACATGTGTGGAGGAGAGATGCTGGGTATATTGGGAGAAGGATGCTGAAAATGGAGCTGCCAGGGAAGAGGAGAAGAGGAAGGCCAAAGAGGAGGTTTATGGATGTGGTGAGGGAGGACCTGCAGGTGGCTGGTGTGACAGAGGAAGATGCAGAGGACAGGAAGAGACGGAAACGGATGATCCGCTGTGGCGCCCTCTAACGGGAGCAGCCGAAAGTAGTAGCAGATTATATGATATATGATATTATATTATATCAATATAATATATGATCTTATATGTATTATATATTATATCTGATATAAATATATATATTGTATTAATTACTATAATATATATGATGGTATACTATATTATATATATTAGATAAATATATAAATATATATATGTATTTATTATAGTATGTGTGTGTATATACTATATATATATGTATGTGTGTATGTATATATGTATATATATAATATGTATTCGTTGTTGTAATCTATATTGTATTATATATGATATGATATGATATTATATGTATTAATTAGGTGGGTACCCTGTAAGTTGCAGATACACCAAAGTCAGTAAGTGAAAAAAAAAACCTTTATTGTGTGTTTAGCAAATAATTGAGAAATAGAAATATATTTTTTTGTTCAGATCTGTTACTGCTTTGTAACCTTGTGAGCTTAATCCACAAAACAATTTCATCTCGTTCCACTGCATTTCACTTAGTCCAGTAGAATTCAATCCCAAAATGCATTGCTTCCCAGTAGATGCCACAGTTATTAGTCCCGTGGTGAAGTGGCGGTGCTGTTTCGGGTTTGGGATTGGAACTCGTTGCATTATTGCACAAAATAAATAAATAAATAAAATAAAAAATCCGAGTGAACTTTTTTGCAAACAGCCATGTCTTCACGTCTTCCACTGACTGACTGTCATCGGCACTTAAGGTGTAGGTAAGACCCTTCCTAATGGGATGTTCACTGAGTCCAGAGGAAACAGGAAATGAGAGAAGATGAGGGAGAAAGACAGGAAATAAGAAGGGAGATGAGAGGAAAGAGGACGGAGAGGAAATGAGAACCGAGATGAGGGGAGAAGCGTGTCAACTAACTTGTTGTGTTCAACACACTCGCACTGCCATTATCACACACAGTCCAGTCGGCATGCTCTGTGTTGGGGTGGGTGTGTGTGTGTGTGTGTGTGTGTGTGTGTGTGTGTGTGTGTGCGCGCGCACTTGTACTTTTATCTTTGTGAGAACCAATTTGAGTTTCAACCGTCAGCGTAAAGACTTTTTGGTAACACTTGAGTATGGGGAACATAAAAAAACTTAATTACTAGTGAATTAGTAATGATCAAGATGTCACTTTAGTATGGGGAACATATTCTAAGTAACAAAAACTTAATTTACAGTAATTTAACACTATGAACACTTGTAGTTTTGTGTTTTGTTATGTAAGAACAGAGCATATTCATTAAGTGTTAGTAAGGGAGAATAACTCTTCTTGTGGTACTACCACCTTATAAAGTCCATACTAAGCAAAGCATATTGAGGTGGTACTACTAATAAGCAGTAATTCTGAGGTTATAGAGGGAAAACTCATAGTTAATGGCTTACTGGTTGTATAATAAGGCCATGCAGAATAAGGCATTAATGGGTATGTAATAATGACCAATTAAGAGCCAATATGTTGCTAATTTGCATGCTAATAAGCACCTAATTAATGGTGACTACGTTCCCCATACTAAAGTGTTACCGACTTTTTTTTTCAAAGTGAGGACATTTTGATTAGTCCTCCCTTTTTTAAGGGTCTGTTTAAAGGTTGGGATTTGGGGCTAGGGCCAGGTTAAGGTCAGTTTTAAGGTCAGGGTCAGGGTTAAGGTACATTTTAAGGTTACAGTCAGGGTTAAAGTCAGGGTCAGTGTTAGGGTTAAGGTCAGGGTTAGGGTCCGGGGTAAGGTCAGGGTTAGGGCCAGAGTTAAGGTCAGGGTTAAAGTCAGGGTCAGTGTTAGGGCTAAGGTCAGGGTTAAGGTCCGGGTTAGGGCCAGATTTAAGGTCAGGGTTAAAGTCAGGGTCAGTGTTAGGGCTAAGGTCAGGGTTAGGGTCCGGGGTTAAGGTCAGGGTCAAAGTCAGGGTCAGTGTTAGGGCTAAGGTCAGGGTTAGGGTCCGGGGTAAGGTCAGGGTCAGTGTTAGGGCTAGGGTCA
>JAJHIY020001940.1:577500-605000 GCA_022114975.2 Lampris megalopsis | reverse complement strand
TCTCTGTCTCTGGAGGTGGGGTACTTCTTTTCATGGTTTCCTGCTAAGCTCTGTTTTCTCTGTGTCTCGACATGGGGTACATATTTTCACTGTTTCCTGCTAAGCTCTGTTTTCTCTGTGTCTGGACATGGGGTACATCTTTTCATGGTGTCCTGCTAAGCTCTGTTTTCTCTGTGTCTGGACATGGGGTACATCTTTTCATGGTGTCCTGCTAAGCTCTGTTTCTCTGTGTCTGGACATGGGGTACATCTTTTCATGGTGTCCTGCTAAGCTCTGTTTTCTCTGTGTCTGGACATGGGGCACATCTTTTCATGTTGTCCTGCTAAGCTTTGTTTTCTCTGTGTCTGGACATGGGGTACCTCTTTTCATGGTGTCCTGATAAGCTCTGTTTTCTCTGTGTCTGGACATGGGGTACATGTTTTCATGGTGTCCTGCTAAGCTCTGTTTTCTCTGTGTCTCGACATGGGGTACATCTTTTCATCGTTTCCTGCTAAGCTCTGTTTTCTCTGTGTCTGGACGTGGGGTACATCTTTTCATGGTGTCCTGCTAAGCTCTGTTCTCTCTGTGTCTGGACGTGGGGTACATCTTTTCATGGTGTCCTGCTAAGCTCTGTTTTCTCTGTGTCTGGACATGGGGCACATCTTTTCATGGTGTCCTGCTAAGCTCTGTTTTCTCTGTGTCTGGACGTGGGGTACATCTTTTCATGGTGTCCTGCTAAGCTCTGTTCTCTCTGTGTCTGGACGTGGGGTACATCTTTTCATGGTGTCCTGCTAAGCTCTGTTTTCTCTGTGTCTGGACATGGGGTACATCTTTTCAAAGGGTTTGTTAATGAAGTTAGTAATCATATTAATTAATCTGGATAACAGACCAATATAGTATGTTTGCTACATAAATGGGCTCTATATGGGGTACATAGTTTGTCTCTGTGTCTATACATGGTGTACATAGTTTTTCTCTGTGTTTGTACATGGGGTACATAGTTTGTCTCTGTGTCTATACATGGTGTACATAGTTTTTCTCTGTGTTTGTACATGGGGTACATAGTTTGTCTCTGTGTCTATACATGGTGTACATAGTTTTTCTCTGTGTTTGTACATGGGGTACATAGTTTGTCTCTGTGTCTGTACATGGTGTACATAGTTTGTTTCTGTACATGCGGGACATGGTTTGTCTCTGTGTTCGTACATGGGGTACATAGTTTGTCTGTCTGTACATGGGGGACATAGTTTGTGTCTGTGTCCGTACATGGGGGACATAATTTGTCTCTGTGTGATTAAAGTGGCTCCGGTGGTCACGTGCTCGGTGCAGGAGTGCTGCGTCGCGGTAGCTGAACATTTGGGATATGGAAGCATCAATCAGCATCCAGAATGAACAGTGCTGTGGTCATGTTTATCAATAGTGGTGATAAAGTCAGCCATGGTACTGATGAGGCCCAGAGTGGTGTGGATGTGAAATGGTACTGATGAGATCCAGAGTGGTGGTGATGTGTAATGGTACTGATGAGACCCAGGGTGGTGTGGATGTCTAATGGTACTGAGGAGACCCAGAGTGGTGTGGATGTGAAATGGTACTGATGAGACCCAGAGTGGTGGTGATGTGTAATGGTACTGATGAGACCCAGAGTGGGGGTGATGTGTAATGGTACTGATGAGACCCAGAGCAGTTGTGATGTGTAACGGTACTGATGAGACCTAGAGTGGTGGTGATGTGTAATGGTACTGATGAGACCCAGAGTGGTGTGGGTGTGAAATGGTACTGATGAGACCCAGAGTGGTGTGGATGTGAAACGGTACCGATGAGGCCCAGAGTGGTGTGGATGTCTAATGGTACTGATGAGACCCAGAGTGGTGTGGATGTGTAACAGTACTGATGAGATCCAGAGTGGTGTGGATGTCTAATGGTACTGATGAGACACAGAGTGGTGTGGATGTGTAATGGTACTGATGAGGCCCAGAGTGGTGTGGATGTGTAACGGTACTGATGACCCCCAGAGTGGTGTGGATGTGTAATGGTACTGATGAGACCCAGAGTGGTGTGGATGTGAAATGGTACTGATGAGACCCAGAGTGATGTGGATGTGTAACGGTACTGATGAGACCCAGAGTGGTGTGGATGTGTAATGGTACTGATGAGACCCAGAGCGGTGTGGATGTCTAATGGTACTGATGAGACCCAGAGTGGTGGTGATGTGTAACGGTACTGATGAGATCCAGAGTGGTGTGGATGTGTAATGGTACTGATGAGACCCAGAGTGGTGTGGATGTGTAATGGTACTGATGAGATCCAGAGTGTTGTGGATGTCTAATGGTACTGATGAGACCCAGAGAGGTGTGGATGTGTAACGGTATTGTTGAGATCCAGAGTGGTCTGGATGTCTAATGGTACTGATGAGACCCAGGGTGGTGTGGGTGTGAAATGGTACTGATGAGACCCAGAGTGGTGTGGATGTGAAACGGTACCGATGAGGCCCAGAGTGGTGTGGATGTCTAATGGTACTGATGAGACCCAGAGTGGTGTGGATGTGTAACAGTACTGATGAGATCCAGAGTGGTGTGGATGTCTAATGGTACTGATGAGACACAGAGTGGTGTGGATGTGTAATGGTACTGATGAGGCCCAGAGTGGTGTGGATGTGTAACGGTACTGATGACCCCCAGAGTGGTGTGGATGTGTAATGGTACTGATGAGACCCAGAGTGGTGTGGATGTGAAATGGTACTGATGAGACCCAGAGTGATGTGGATGTGTAACGGTACTGATGAGACCCAGAGTGGTGTGGATGTGTAATGGTACTGATGAGACCCAGAGCGGTGTGGATGTCTAATGGTACTGATGAGACCCAGAGTGGTGGTGATGTGTAACGGTACTGATGAGATCCAGAGTGGTGTGGATGTGTAATGGTACTGATGAGACCCAGAGTGGTGTGGATGTGTAACGGGGTACATCTTTTCATGGTGTCCTGCTAAGCTCTGTTCGCTCTGTGTCTGGACGTGGGGTACATCTTTTCATGGTGTCCTGCTAAGCTCTGTTTTCTCTGTGTCTGGACATGGGGTACATCTTTTCAAAGGGTTTGTTAATGAAGTTAGTAATCATATTAATTAATCTGGATAACAGACCAATATAGTATGTTTGCTACATAAATGGGCTCTATATGGGGTACATAGTTTGTCTCTGTGTCTATACATGGTGTACATAGTTTTTCTCTGTGTTTGTACATGGGGTACATAGTTTGTCTCTGTGTCTATACATGGTGTACATAGTTTTTCTCTGTGTTTGTACATGGGGTACATAGTTTGTCTCTGTGTCTGTACATGGTGTACATAGTTTGTTTCTGTACATGCGGGACATGGTTTGTCTCTGTGTTCGTACATGGGGTACATAGTTTGTCTGTCTGTACATGGGGGACATAGTTTGTGTCTGTGTCCGTACATGGGGGACATAATTTGTCTCTGTGTGATTAAAGTGGCTCCGGTGGTCACGTGCTCGGTGCAGGAGTGCTGCGTCGCGGTAGCTGAACATTTGGGATATGGAAGCATCAATCAGCATCCAGAATGAACAGTGCTGTGGTCATGTTTATCAATAGTGGTGATAAAGTCAGCCATGGTACTGATGAGACCCAGAGTGGTGGTGATGTGTAACGGTACTGATGAGATCCAGAGTGGTGGTGATGTGTAATGGTACTGATGAGACCCAGGGTGGTGTGGATGTCTAATGGTACTGATGAGATCCAGAGTGGTGTGGATGTGTAATGGTACTGATGAGACCCAGAGTGGTGTGGATGTGTAATGGTACTGATGAGATCCAGAGTGTTGTGGATGTCTAATGGTACTGATGAGACCCAGAGAGGTGTGGATGTGTAACGGTATTGATGAGATCCAGAGTGGTCTGGATGTCTAATGGTACTGATGAGACCCAGGGTGGTGTGGGTGTGAAATGGTACTGATGAGACCCAGAGTGGTGTGGATGTGAAACGGTACTGATGAGGCCCAGAGTGGTGTGGATGTGAAATGGTACTGATGAGATCCAGAGTGGTGGTGATGTGTAATGGTACTGATGAGATCCAGGGTGGTGTGGATGTCTAATGGTACTGATGAGACCCAGAGTGGTGTGGATGTGTAATGGTACTGATGAGGCCCAGAGTGGTGTGGATGTCTAATGGTACTGATGAGACCCAGAGAGGTGTGGATGTGTAACGGTACTGATGATACCCAGAGTGGTGTCGATGTCTAATGGTACTGATGAAGCCGAGTGGTGGTGATGAGTAATGGTACTGATGAGATCCAGAGTGGTGTGGATGTCTAATGGTACTGATGAGACCCAGAGTTGTGTGGATGTGTAACGGTACTGATGAGACCCAGGATGGTGTGGATGTATAACGGTACTGAGGAGACCCAGAGTGGTGTGGATGTGTAACGGTACTGAGGAGACCCAGAGTGGTGTGGATGTGTAACGGTACTGATGAGACCCAGAGTGGTGTGGATGTGTAATGGTACTGATGAGACCCAGAGTGATGTGGATGTCTAATGGTACTGATGAGACCCAGAATGGTGTGGATGTGTAATGGTACTGATGAGATCTAGATTTGTGTGAATGTCTAATGGTACTGACGAGACCCAGAGTGGTGTGGATGTGTAACTGTGCTGATGAGACCCAGAGGGGTGTGGATGTTTAACGGTACTGATGAGACCGAGAGTGGTGTGGATGTGTAACGGTACTGATGAGACCCAGAGTGGTGTGGATGTGTCATTTTACTGATGAGATCCAGAGTGGTGTGGATGTGTAATGGCAATGATGAGACCCAGAGTGGTGTGGATGTCTAATGGTACTGATGAGACCCAGAGTGGTGTGGATGTGTAATGGCATTGATGAGACCCAGAGTGGTGTGGATGTCTAATGGTACTGATGAGACCCAGAGTGGTGTGGATGTGTAATGGTACTGATGAGACCCAGAGTGGTGTGGATGTGTAATGGTACTGATGAGACCCAGAGTGGTGTGGATGTCTTCGTTTTTGCAAAGTTGTCTGATTATTTTGACTTCTTGCCTTTCTTATCCTCATGAATCCCACCAAGATAGGAAGCTCAGCACCGGAAAAAAAGTCAGATTATTTTAGCTACAGTTCCCTGTACCTGTTAATACTTTGGGAGGATTAGGAGTGATGTCTTCAACGTGTTTTCTTTTCATTTCACAATCCCCCTTTCATTGGGAAAGATTGACAAGGGTGCTTAAGGGATCAGTGAGAGTAGTGAGAAATGGTTGCACCAAGCTACAGAAAACCCTGCAGGGCGAGCCTTTTTGAATAGCACGCTGTTGCATATTCAACATGTCAGGTCAGAAAATCCCTCGTTTCAAAAGGGACACGTGCTCGCCGCTGAGGCGACGTCCTGGAGACGAACGCCTGCAATGCCGCAGGTCTGATGCTTTTGTGTTTGGCACTGACGTCAACAGTACCCAGGGCTCCCATTTGCAGTTCAGAAACGTCAGTGCTTCCTCTCACCTTAAAGTCGCCTTAAAATCGTGAGGCCCTTGTAACAGTCCAGGAAATTTGCCTTTTGCAGAGAAAGAACAAGATGTCAATTTTAGCCGCTTAACGCGCCCCTTGATTTCTGTGCCAAGGCAACAAGAGACCCACTCACACCATCCTTCCATCATCCAAGCCACTGCCCCTAATAAGGGTTGCTGGAGCCTATCCCAGCATTCACTGGGCGGCAGGCGGGGAGACACCCTGGACAGGCCGCCAGGCCATCACACAGGGCCAACACACACACACACTTACACCTTGGGGCAAGTTAGTACGGTGGTTCACCAGACCTACATGTTTTTGGACTGTGGGAGGAAACCGGAGCCCCCGGAGGAAACCCACACAGACACAGGGAGGACATGCAAACTCCCTCCACACAGAGGACAACCCGGGATGACCCCCGAGGTTGGACTACCCCAGGGTGTGAACCCAGGACCTTCTTGCTGTGAAGCGGCCATGCTAACCACTGCACCACAGTGCCGCCACACTCAAACTAAAATCTTCTGAAACGTGTCTTTCTTCTGAATACATACTAGCTCATCATGATCTCTCCTGTGTGGCTCATTCCTGAAGTGTCACGTCTAACCTAACCATTAATGAAGTGGAGTAAACTGAATTTCATATTCAAATGAGCATAACTTCCTTTGGCCTTGTCTCATGAGTCTACGATTCAGCAGAGCCACTGCCATATGTCATTAACCAGTTGCTTCTCCAAACTTTATCATATAAGACCAAAATATTAGCATTTTACATCACTTTTTACTACGGCTATGTATAGGTGCGTTTCCGAAATGCCCGTTTCGAGTCTGCAAATGGCCACTTTGTGGAACAAAATGCCATGATGAGTCTTTCGGAGTAAGATAACATATTCACGGCACATGTGAGAAGGTCAGTGGAAGGGTAATGGATTAATTTGCCTTTAAATAAGCTCCACAATGACTCCACCACTTTTCTTCAACAGGACAGCATGTTGGCATTCTTACATGCGAAATTGCATCTTATGGTGTTTTACTGACAGTAGGAAAAAAAAAGATAGAAAAAAAATCCATCCTCCGAAACGTGGGTGTTCATTTCTGTGAATGTTCTCATTCATCCAGGTCATGGTTATCCGAAGGAGTTGAATCAAGTGCAACTGGACTTGGTATATATCCATGAAGACGTTTCGCCTCTCATCCAAGAGGCTTCCTCAGTTCATGCCTTTCTGACTAGACCAAGCTAGTCTGACTGGCTGCTGATGAGACTCAGAATTTATCCTCTTTGGAGTCGTTATCAGAGCTATTGATGTCAATGGCTCTTTTGTGTTCCGATGTTTAGCAACGACAGTCGTTGGAGGTGTTAGTTTTGACTTCGTTAGTGCTCCATTCAGCAGTCATGAGAGTGGTTGGAGCCGTTAGGGACCGACTGTTGTTCTTGGAGGCTAGGCTTCTTGAGTCTGCTGGGTAGAGATGAAAGGACGGCATTGTAAGTGGGAGATAGGTGGTGTCGCAGACCTCTTCCTCTGTTGATGGATGGTTTTTCCAGTTTCACATAGACGGCTTCCTTCATTCTGCCCTTTACATCTTTACAGCCACTGAAGGCCACGCCAACTTATCGTTGCCTTGCCATTTGAGACGCAAACCCTCGACCTTTTCACACTAACTGCTCCATCATCCACCTCAGTAACTCCCGCTCCCCCCCCCCAGACTGCCAAACACCCAACTCAGAAACACTTAAAAAAGTTCCAACTTTTCAGACATTCTAGTTGAGCGATGTATCAAGACGGTGCTGAGGCAGGAAAAGCGGAAAGCGTTTCACTTTTATGGAGCTGAAGCGCAGTGGAATGCTGAAATATGACATTTTTAAAGGCTCTTGACTTCAGCATCGAACCTGTCTGGGGGGGTAGACAGTTTTCCGATGATTTTTTGTGGATGTTAAGAAAGAAGAAGAAAAAGGAGAAATTACTAGGCTATTGTTAAAGATAGAAAAATCCCCTCTGAGTAACTAAGTAACATCTAACCTAACTAACCCGAGTAACTAAATAACCTCTAACTTAACTAACCTCTGAGTAACAAAGTAACCTCTAACCTAACTAACCTAAATAACTACGTAACCTCTAACCTAACTAACCCCTGAGTAACTAAGCAACCGCTAAACTAAACAACCTCTGAGTAACTAAGTAAACTCTAACCTAACTAACCTCTGAGTAACTTAATAAAATCTTACTTACGTAACTAACTTCTGAGTAACTAAGTAACCTCTAACCTAACTAACCCCTGAGTAACTAAATAAAATCTTACTTACGTAACTAACTTCTGAGTAACTAAGTAACCTCTAACCTAACTAACCCGAGTAACATCTAACCTAACTAACCCGAGTAACTAAGAAACCTCTAACCTACCTAACCCAACTAACCTGAGTAACTAAGTAACCTCTAATGTAACTAATTTCTGAGTAACTAGGTAAACGCTTACCTATGTAAATAACCTCTGAGTAACTAAGCAATCTCTAACCTAACTAACCTGAGTAACTAAGTAACCTCTAAGCTAACTAACCCCCGAGTAACTAAGTAACCTCTAACTTAACTAACCTTTGAGTAACTAAGTACATTCTAACATAACTAATCTGAGTAACTAATTAAACAACAACTCAACTAACCCCTGAGTAACTAAGTAACCTCTAACCTAACTAATCTCTGAGTAACTAAGTAACCCCAACCTAACTAACCCCTGAATGCCTAAGTAAACTAATCTAACTAACCTTTGAGTAATTAAGTAACCTCTTACCTAACTAACTTCTGAGTAACTAAGTCAAGCCAAGTCAAGTCAAATTTATTTGTATAGCCTAATATCACAAATTACAAATTTGCCTCAGTGAGCTTAACAGCAACACAATATCCTGTCCTTAGAACCTCTCATCGGATAAGGGACAACTGCCAGAAAGAAAAAAAAACCTTTAACATGGAGAAAAAATACGAAGAAACCTCAGGGAGAGCAACAGAGGAGGGAGTTGTTTCCTAAAACGGACGACATGCAATGATGTTGTGTTTACACAATTTACACAATACAACATTGAAAGAGGATAAACGGAATTATAATGAACTTATAATATTTATGAAGAATATGATGCGCAGGATGCCAAGCAGTGTCCAGACTAAGTAACCTCTATCCTAACTAACTTCTGAGTAACTAAGTAACCTCTAACCTAACTAACTTCTGAGTAACCTCTAACCTAACTAACCTGAGTAACTAAGTAAATGCTAACCTAACTAACCTTAGTAACTAAGTAACCTCACCTAACTAATCTCTGAGTAACCAAGTAACATCTAACCTAACTAACCTGAGTAACTAAGTAACATCTAAACTAACTAACTTCTGAGTAAGTAAGTAACATCTAACCTAACTAACCTGAGTAACTAATTTACCTCTTACCTAACTAACCTCTCAGTAACTAGGTAACATCTACCTAACTAACCTGAGTAACAAAGTAACCCCTTACCTAACTAACCTCTGAGTAACTAAGTAACATCTAACCTAACTAACCCGAGTAACTAAGTAAATATATCCTAACTAATCTGGGTAACTAGGTAAACATTAACTTAACTAACCCCTGAGTAACTAAGTAACCTCTAACCTAACTAACCCGAGTAACTAATTTACCTCTTATCTAACTAACCTCTGAGTTACTAGGTAACCTCTAACCTAACTAACCTGAGTAACTAAGTAACCCCTTACCTAACTAACCTCTGAGTAACTAAGTAAGCTCTAACCTAACTAACCTCTGAGTAACTAAGGTGGCACAAGACGGGGTCACGGTGTATTAGCTAGCCGTCTGTGTGGAAAGAGTGTGTGTGTGTTATAAGAGGGAATGAGAGGCGTGTGTATACCTCTGTGTGTGTGTGTGTTTCTATGTGCTCATTAAAGAGCAGTTTATGACCATTGGGAGAATAAATGTTCAATTTAGCAACTCTGGATGATCGAATATGAATATCATCAGAGTAAATGTGTTCATGTATGTATACTGCTCAAAAAAATAAAGGGAACACCTAAAAACACAATATAGACCTCGATGAATGAAATATTTCAGCTGAAAATCTTTATTTATTAGACAGAGGAATGTGTTTAGAGCAAAATAACCTAAGAATGATCAATGGAAATCAAAATCATTAGCCCATTAAGGTCTGGATTCAGAATCATACTCAAAATCAAAGTGGAAAATGAGAACATAGGCTGATCCAACTTCTGTGGAAATTCTTCAAGACGATTCAAAATGAGGCTCAGTAGTGTGTGTGGCCTCCACGTGCCTGTATGCACTCCCTACAACGTCTGGGCATGCTCCTGATGAGACGACGGATGGTCTCCTGAGGGATCTCCTCCCAGACCTGGATCAGGGCATCGGTCAACTCCTGGACAGTCTGTGGTGCGACATCGCGTTGGCGGATGGTACGAGACATGATGTCCCAGAGGTGCTCGATTGGATTCAGGTCTGGGGAACGTGCAGGCCGGTCCATAGCATCAATGTCCTCGACATACAGGAACTGCTGACACACTCTGGCCACATGAGGACGAGCATTGTCATGCATGAGCAGGAACCCAGGGCCCACTGCACCAGCATATGGTCTGACAAGGGGTCTGAGGATCTCATCCCGGTACCTAATGGCAGTCATGGTACCTCTGGCTAGCACGTAGAGGTCTGTGCGGCCCTCCAAGGATATGCCTCCCCAGACCATCACTGACCCACCGCCAAACCGGTCATGCTGGAGGATGTTGCAGGCAGCAGAACGTTCTCCACAGCGTCTCCAGACTCTCTCACGTCTGTCACATGTGTTCAGTGTGAACCTGCTCTCATCTGTGAAGAGCACAGGGCGCCAATGGCGAATCTGCCAACCAAGATGTTCTCTGGCAAAGGTCAATCGGGCTGCACGGTGTTGGGCTGTGAGCACAGGCCCCATTTGTGGACGTCGGGCCCTCATACCATCCTCATGCATTCTGTTTCTCACTGTTTGAGCAGAAACCTGCACATTAGTGGCCTGTTGAAGGTCGTTTTGTAGGGCTCCGGCAGTGCTCCTCCTGTTCCTCCTTGCACAAAGGACCAGAAAGCGGTCCTGCTGCGGGGTTGTTGTCCTCCTGCGGCCCCCTCCACGTCTCCTGGTGTGCTGGCCTGTCTCCTGGTACCTCCTCCATGCTCTGGACACTGTGCTGGGAGACACATCAAATCTTCTTGCCACAGCACACATTGATGTGCCATCCTGGATGAGCTGCACTACCTGAGCAACTTCTGTAGGTTGCAGATACCGCCTCATGCCACCTCTAGTGGTGAGGGCACTAGCAAAATGAAAAACTAACCAAAGATCGGCCAGAAAAGATGAGGACAGGCAAATGGTCTGTGGCCACCACCTGCAAATCCATTCCTTTTATAGGGGTTGTCTTGGAAATTAGACAATTTACCAACAGGTGAAATTGATTCACAAATCAGTGTTGCTTCCTAACTGGACAGGTTGATATCTCAAAAGTGTGATTGACTTGGAGCTACATTGCATTGCTTATGTGTTCCCTTTATTTTTTTGAGCAGTGTATATATGTATGTGTGTGTGTGTGTGTGTGTGTGTGTGTATGTGTGTGTGTGTCTTTATGTGGCAGGCCTGCCTGCCCTTCTTTACACAGGCCTGCCCTTAACACAGCAGTCTTCAGTTTCCATTTAGTGTCAAAACTCCCAGTCGGCACCCGCCACCAGTCATGAAAGCACTTATCATTAGATTGTGTGTGTGTGTGTGTTTGTATATATACACACATGTAGATATGTGTGTTAGTGTACATATGTGTGTGTATATATATGTTAGTGTACGTGTGTGTTAGTGTACGTGTGTGTGTATATATGTATATATGTATATGTATATGTGTATATGTATATATATATATAATATATATATGTTACTGTACGTGTGTGTTAGTGTACATATGTGTGTGTATATGTTAGTGTACGTGTGTTTGTGTGTGTGTGTATATACATACATATATATATATACATATATGTGTGTGTGTGTGTGTGTGTGTGTGTGTGTGTTAGTGTACATATGTGTTTGTGTGTGTGTGTGTGTGTGTATATATATATATATATATATATATATATATATATATATATTAGTGTACGTGTGTGTGTGTGTTAGTGTACATATGTGTGTGTGTATATATATATATATATATATATATATGTATGTATATGTTAGTATACGTGTGTGTGTGTGTTAGTGTACATTAGTGTGTGTGTGTGTACGTGGTGTGGAAATGTCAAGTCTGCAGCATGCCTCCTGGCC
Source organism: Lampris megalopsis (assembly GCA_022114975.2). Taxonomy (NCBI): domain Eukaryota; kingdom Metazoa; phylum Chordata; class Actinopteri; order Lampriformes; family Lampridae; genus Lampris; species Lampris megalopsis. The sequence continues at coordinate 593,193 of JAJHIY020001940.1, read as the reverse complement.
ACATTTCTCAAGAGGTTCAGGACCTATCTCACCTGTCCAACAAACCAGCTGCATTCCCCAACATAAAAAGGATATTTTGCAAGTTTTGCAAGTGGCAGGAAGAGTTCTGCCAAGAAATACAGTTTAGAAAAGGGCTAATGGCACACTGCGAAGGGGGGGGGGGAGTTAAGCAGTGTCATGCTTTTGCGTCCCTGACAGGGCACCAGCTGATAAATTAATGAGTAGCAAAAGACTGGATTCACTCCTCTATGACTTTAGCTTAATATCCCTTCTTCCTATACTGGTTATCCAAGATGGTGGTGCACTGGACGCAGCATTTACTGCGGCTCTCTGTTCAGGGTTGTGTTTTCTTTGTTATTTATACGTTAGTTTTAAGTGTATTTACTAGTGTAGGTCCTGCGCTCTTCTACAGCCGTCAGGAACTGTTAAACCTCAGAACTGATTACTCACTTCCCTCCACCATCACGGACAACTTCCCCCTCCATATCATCCGCTCACCGGCCTCTCAGTGGAAACGCTGCCCCCTGTCGGCAACGTGAACAGAAGAGGGGGAAACGTGGCGGGCTACATGCTAAGCTAAGTAGCGCTCCCTTCAAAGCTTCCCTCCCCAGCATCTTCATGGCTAATGTCCAGTCGTTAGCTAACAAAATGGAGGAGATAAGACTCCGGCTGTCCTCTCAGAAAAGGCTGCAGAACTGCTGTCTGCTGATGTTTACGGAGACTTGGCTCAACAGCAACATGGCGACTCGGCAGTCGAGCTAGCGGGCCGCACAGCCTTCCGTGCCGACAGGACAGCGGACTCCGGCAAGACCCGCGGAGGAGGTTTGAGTATTTATGTCAGTAACTCTTGGTGCAACAATATAAAGATGGTTGAAAGGCATTGCTCTGCTGATCTCCAGCTGCTTATGATTCAGTGCAGGCCTTTTTACCTGCCCAGGGAGCTAACGGCCATTACCATCTCCGCTGTATACATCCCCCCACATGCTAATGCAAAGGTAGCACTTAAGCAGCTACAATGTGCCATCAGCAGACAACAGACCCAACACCCGGACAATGCCTTTATCATAGGTGGTGACTTTAATCAGGCTAACCTCAGGGCTGTACTGCCCAAATTCCATCAGCATGTCTCCTGCCCCACTAGGGGACAAAACACCCTGGACCATCTCTATACAAACATCAAGGACTCATACAAAGCTACTCCCTGCCCTCATCTGGGGCATTCTGACCACCTCTGCCTGTTCCTGGTCCCAGCCTACAAACCCCTAATAAAACGGGTCAAGCCAGCAGTAAAGACAATCACTGTCTGGCCAGAAGGAGCAGTCTCTGAACTCCAGGACTGTTTTGACAACACAGACTGGAGTATTTTTGCACATTCAGCTACCCACGGCTCCCATATAGACATTAATGAACAGGCATCTGCCATACTATCCTACATTAACTTTTGCACTGAGAGTGTCACAACAAAAAAATCAGTCCACATCTTTCCAAACCAGAAACCCTGGATGACCAGTGAGGTCTGGCAGCTGCTGAAAGTCCGGGATGCAGCGTTCAAGTCAGGTAACTGTGAGGCCTACAGCGCAGCCAGATCCAACCTCAAAAAGGGCATCAGAACAGCCAAACATAAATATTCCCTATGAATAGAGGACCACTTTCACAATAACTCTGATCCCCGGCAAATGTGGCAAGGCATTCAGTCTATCACAGACTACAAAAGCTCCAATAGCGGTCCCACTGTCCATGATGCCTCCCTGCCAGACAAGTTAAATCATTTCTTTGCACACTTCAACAAGGACAATACTTACCCAGCCACAAAAATCCCCTGCCACGCAGAAAGCCAGGTGCTTACTCTATCGATCACAGAGGTCAGAGAATCACTGCACCGAGTAAACACATGGAAGGCTGCCGGACCGGACGGCATACCAGGTCGGGTCCTCCGGGAATGTGCCGAACAGCTGGCTGAGGTCTTCACAACTATATTTAAGCTCTCACTGTCCCAATCCATAGTCCCAGCATGCTTTAAGACCACCTCTTCTCATTCCTGTCTCCAAGAAACCAACATCCACATGTATGAATGACTACCGACCCATAGCACTCACCCCCATTGCCATGAAGTGCTTTGGGAGACTGGTTCTGGCTCACATCAAAAACATTACCCCCCCCCCACATTCGACCCACATCAGTTCGCCTACCATCCCAAAAGGTCTAATGAGGATGCCATTGCCATTGTGCTGCACTTTGCTGTGACCCACCTTGAACTTAACAACACATACATCCGGATGCTGTTTATAGATTACAGCTCTGCCTTCAACACTATCATCCCTGCCAAACTAACCACCAAACTCCTCTTCCTTGGCCTCAACCCCTCCCTCTGTAACTGGACCTTGGACCAACAGACCTCAGTCTGTTAGGTTAGGTGACCACACCTCCTCCACCCTGACCCTCAGCACAGGTGCCCCTCAAGGCTGTGTTCTGAGCCCCCTCCTTTTATCCCTCTTTACCCACGACTGCCTGCCAACTCACCCTTCAAATGTTATAGTTAAGTTTGCAGATGACACCACAGTCATTGGCCGTATCACCAGCAATGACAAGACAGCCTACAGGGACGGGATTCAACACCTCACATCATGGTGTACTACCAACAATCTTGTCCTTAATGTAAAGAAGATGAAGGAGCTGATTGTGGACTTCAGGAGGTCTAGAAGCTGCAGCCAGTCCCCCATACACATCAATGGGGTGGAAGTGGAGCATGTTTCCAGCTTTAAATTCCTTGGAGTCCACATCAGCGAGGAACTTTCCTGGACATTATACACCCAGGTCCTTGTGAAAAAGGCCCAACAACGCCTGCATTTCCTGAGGAGGCTGAGGAGCACCTGTCTACCCCCCAAAATTCTCACCAACTTCTACCACTGCACCATAGAGAGCATCCTGACCAGCTGCATCTCAGTGTGGTACGGCAACTGCACCTCAGTAGACCAGAAAGCTCTGCAGCGGGTCGTCAAGGCGGCCCAGCATATCACCAGTACCCAGCTCCCAGCCATAAAAGACATGTATCACAAACGCTGCCTTCGAAGGGGTCTGAGCATCAGCACAGATCCCACCCACCCCAACCATGGACTGTTCTCCCCCCTGCGCTCTGGGAGGCGCTACAGGAGCCTCAGAGCCCGCACTACCAGGCTCAAAAACAGCTTCTTTCCACAAGCTGTTGCCCACCTGAACCTGGCTACCCACTGAATGTCTGTAGATATTTTTAAATATGTTTTACTCTTGCTCTTTTTTAACTTATTTTTAGCTTGTGGTCTTCATGTGTGTATATCTTATACTGTGTTTGCTGTGTTTGTCTGTGTCTGTCTTGTACTGTTTGGTGAAGCTACAGCCCTCATTTCATTTTTACATTTGCCTGCACATTGTTTTTAATGACAATAAATTGAATTGAATTGAATTGAATTGAATTGGTTAATCAGTAGTGAAAGACTGGATTCATGCCTCTATGACTTTACCTTTCTATATCTTCTTCCTATACTGGTTAATCAGTAGTAAAAGACTGGATTCACTCCTCTATGACTTTACCTTTCTATATCTTCTTCCTATACTGGTTAATCAGTAGTAAAAGACTGGATTCACTCCTCTATGACTTTCTTTCCCTTCTTCCTATACTGACTAATCAGTAGTAAAAGGCTAGAGTCACTTCTCTATGACCAGTACAGGAAGAGGGGATATTCCTTCTCTCCCTTCTTCCTGTATTGGTTAGTCAGTAGTAAAAAAACTGGATTCACTCCTCTATGACTTCAGCCTTTCTATCCCTTCTTCCTATACTGATTGGTCAGTAGTAAAAGACTGGATTCACTCCTCTATGACTTTACCTTTCTATATCTTCTTCCTATACTGGTTAATCAGTAGTAAAAGACTGGATTCACTCCTCTATGACTTTACCTTTCTATATCTTCTTCCTATACTGGTTAATCAGTAGTAAAAGACTGGATTCACTCCTCTATGACTTCAGCCCTTCTATCCCTTCTTCCTATACTGGTTAGACAGTAGTAAAAGACTGGATTCACTCCTCAATGACTTTCTTTCCCTTCTTCCTATACTGACTAATCAGTAGTAAAAGGCTAGAGTCACTTCTCTATGACCAGTACAGGAAGAGGGGATATTCCTTCTCTCCCTTCTTCCTGTATTGGTTAGTCAGTAGTAAAAAAACTGGATTCACTCCTCTATGACTTCAGCCTTTCTATCCCTTCTTCCTATACTGATTGGTCAGTAGTAAAAGTCTGGATTCACTCCCCTATGACTTTAGCTTTCTCTCCCTTCTTCCTATACTGGTTATTGTTGGTAAAAAAAAGTACAACTGAGGAGAGAGCCGTTCCCAAACAGCACTTTGAAAGAAAAACAGGGGTGAAAGATAAAGTGTCAGAGGTGACAAGGTGTGTGTGTGTGTGTGTGTGTGTGTGTGTGCGTGTGTGTGTGCGCGCGCGCGTGCGTGCGTGTGTGAGAGAGAGAGAGAGAGAGGAAAAAAGAGAAGGAAAAGATGGGCAGATGTAAAAAGTGATGGGAATAGAGGTCTAAGTTAAAATGAAAGAGGAAATGAATGAACTGTGGGTAATGTCAGTAATTGCTATAGATGTGATAAATGAAAGCTTGTCTTTCCCTTGGCCAACCTGCCTGTCTGTGTTCATGAAAGAAGGCGAGAGAAGCCACACATGCGACTGTCTATGAAGAGACCAAACATGTAACTGTCTATGAAGACACCAAACATTCAACTGTCTATGAAGACACCAAACATTCAACTGTCTATGAAGACACCAAACATGTGACTGTCAATGAAGACACCAAACATACAACTGTCTATGAAGAGACCAAACATGTAACTGTCTATGAAGAGACCAAACATGTAACTGTCTATGAAGAGATCAAACATGTAACTGTCTATGAAGAGACCAAACATACAACTGTCTACGAAGAGACCAAACATTCAACTGTCTATGAAGGCAGCAAACATGTAACTGTCTATGAAGAGACCAAAAATGTAACTGTCTATGTAGACCAAACATGTTACTGTCTATGAAGGCAGCAAACATGTAACCGTCTATGAAGAGACCAAAAATGTAACTGTCTATGTAGACCAAACATGTTACTGTCTATGAAGGCAGCAAACATGTAACCGTCTATGAAGAGACCAAACATGTAACTGTCTATGAAGACACCAAACATGTAACTGTCTATGAAGACACCAAACATGTTACTGTCTGTGAAGAGACCAAACATGTAACTGTCTATGAAGACACCAAACATGTTACTGTCTGTGAAGAGACCAAACATGTAACTGTCTGTGAAGAGACCAAACATGTAACTGTCTATGAAGACACCAAACATGTTACTGTCTGTGAAGAGACCAAACATGTAACTGTCTATGAAGAGACCAAACATACAACTGTCTACGAAGAGACCAAACATTCAACTGTCTACGAAGGCACCAAACATGTTACTGTCTATGAAGAGACCAAACATGTAACTGTCTATGAAGAGACCAAACATGTAACTGTCTACGAAGAGACCAAACATGTAACTGTCTATGAAGAGACCAAACATGTAACTGTCTACGAAGAGACCAAACATGTAACTGTCTATGAAGAGACCAAACATGTAACTGTCTATGAAGAGACCAAACATGTTACTGTCTATGCAGACCAAACATGTAACCGTCTATGAAGAGACTAAACATTCAACTGTCTATGAAGACACCAAACATGTTACTGTCTATGAAGAGACCAAACATGTAACTGTCTACGAAGAGACCAAACATTCAACTGTCTACGAAGAGACCAAACATGTTACTGTCTATGAAGAGACCAAACATGTAACTGTCTACGAAGAGACCAAACATTCAACTGTCTATGAAGGCACCAAACATGTAACTGTCTATGAAGAGACCAAACATGTAACTGTCTATGAAGGCAGCAAACATGTAACTGTCTATGAAGAGACCAAACATGTAACTGTCTATGAAGACACCAAACCTTAAACTGTCTATGAAGACACCAAACATGTAACTGTCTATGAAGACACAAAACATGTAACTGTCTATGAAGAGACCAAACATGTAACTGTCTATGAAGAGACAAACATGTAACTTCTATAAAGAGTCCAAACTTTAAACTTTCTATGAAGAGACCAAACATGTAACTGTCTATGAAGAGACCAAACATGTAACTGTCTATGAAGAGACAAACATGTAACTTCTATAAAGAGTCCAAACTTTAAACTTTCTATGAAGAGACCAAACATGTAACTGTCTACGAAGAGACCAAACATGTAACTGTCTATGAAGAGACAAACATGTAACTTCTATAAAGAGTCCAAACTTTAAACTTTCTATGAAGAGACCAAACATGTGACTGTCTATGAAGACACCAAACATGTAACTGTCTATGAAGACACCAAACCTTAAACTGTCTATGAAGAGACAAACATGTAACTGTCTATGAAGAGATCAAACATGTAACTGTCTATGAAGAGACCAAACATGTAACTGTCTATGAAAAGACCAAACACACAACTGTCTATGAAGAGACCAAACACGTAACTGTCTATGAAGACACAAAACATGTAACTGTCTATGAAGAGACAAACATGTAACTTCTATAAAGAGTCCAAACTTTAAACTTTCTATGAAGAGACCAAACATGTGACTGTCTATGAAGACACCAAACATGTAACTGTCTATGATATCACTGTGTGTGTACAGTATTTCATTCCATGAAGGGTGTCTGAAAAGACATCTGAGCAGAAAATGCAGAGCCGCTAGGGATAAAAAGACAAATAAACTCTCCCGCCAATCACTGCACTGATTCTATTCATATATGATTCTATTCATACCTGATTCTATTCAAATCTGATTGTATTCACATCTGATTCTAATCATACCTGATTCTATTCCGGTTCCAGTCCAATCTAACATCACTGCACTGATTCTACTCATATCTGATTGTATTCATATCTGATTCTATTCATACCTGATTCTATTTATATCTGATTCTAGTCCAATCTAACATACAACTGTCTATGGCATACCATAGACACTGATTCTATTCATATCTGATAGTATTTACATCTGATTCTATTCATATCTGATTGTATTTACATCTGATTCTATTCATACCTGATTCTATTTATATCTGATTCTAGTCCAATCTAACATACAACTGTCTATGGCATACCATAGACACTGATTCTATTCATATCTGATTGTATTTACATCTGATTCTATTCATCCCTGATTCTAGTCCAATATAGCATCACTGCACTGATTCTATTCACATCTGATTCTATTCATATCTGATTTTATTCATACCTGATTCTATTCAAATCGAGTATATTATTACCAGATTCTATTCATACCTGATTCTATTCATAGCTGATTCTAGTCCAATCTAACATCACTGCAGTGATTCTATTCATCACTGATTCTATTCATATCTGATTCTAGTCCAATCTAGCAGCACACTTTTTAACAATGTAAAAACACACTTTTTAGCAGTCTGACAGCACACTTTTTAACAATCTAACAGCACACTTTTTAGCAGTCTGACAGCACACTTTTTAAAAATCTAACAGCACACTTTTTAACAATCTAACAGCACACTTTTTAACAATCTAACAGCACACTTTTTAACAATCTAACAGCACACTTTTTAGCAGTCTGACAGCACACTTTTTAAAAATCTAACAGCACACGTTTTAACAATCTAACAGCACACTTTTTAGCAGTCTGACAGCACACTTTTTAACAATCTAGCAGCACACTTTTTAACAATCTAACAGCACACTTTTTAACAATCTAACAGCACACTTTTTAACAATCTAGCAGCACACTTTTTAACAATCTAACAGCACACTTTTTAGCAGTCTGACAGCACACTTTTTAACAATCTAGCAGCACACTTTTTAACAATCTAACAGCACACTTTTTAGCAGTCTGACAGCACACTTTTTAACAATCTAACAGCACACTTTTTAAAAATCTAACAGCACACTTTTTAACAATCTAGCAGCACACTTTTTAACAATCTAACAGCACACTTTTTAACAATCTAGCAGCACACTTTTTAACTATCTAAAGCACACTTTTTAACAATCTAACAGCACACTTTTTAACAATCTAGCAGCACACTTTTTAACAATCAGCACACTTTTTAACAATCTAATAGTTAACTTAACTTTAACTAAGTCCAGAGGAGGGTTTGGATGCGTTTGGTCTGCAGCGCAGCTAGAAGACTGTTATTACAGAAGCCTATGGACCATCTCAGTATTTTAACTTAACTTAACTTTAACTAAGTCCAGAGGACGTTTGGATGAGTTTGGTATGCAGCGTAGCGTGTGTATATCTTATATTGTGTTTGCTGTGTTTGTCGGTCTTGCACTGTTTGGTGAAGCCACAGCCCTCATTTCATTTTTAACATGTGCCTGCACATTGTTTTTAATGACAACAAATTAAATTGAATCGAATTGAATGTCTTAGAGATATGCAGGAGTCTTAAATGTGCATGCATGTCTTACATATATGCAGGAGTCTTACATGTGCATGCATGTCTCTTACAGATATGCAGGAGTCCTACATGTGCATGCATGTCTTACCGCTATGCAAGAGTCCTACATGTGCATGCATGTCTTATAGATATACAGGAGTCCTACATGTGCATGCATGTCTTACAGATATGCAAGAGTCCTACATGTGCATGCATGTCTTACCACTATGCAGGAGTCCTACATGTGCCTATATGTCTTGAAACTATGCAAGAGTCCTACATTTGCATGCATGTCTTGAAGCTATGTAAGAGTCCTACACGTGCATGCATGTCTTGCAGATATGCAAAAGTCCTATGCAAGAGAACTGCATGTGCATACATGTCTTACAGATATGCAGGAGTCCTACGTGTGCATGCATGTCTTGCAGGATGAATATTTTATGTCTGGACACAACCGTGAGGGAATTTGGCCTAATTGCGGTTGGGAACGATTCAACGGTTGACTGAGTTTTCTAAACCAATCTAACACCACGTGACGCTCAAAGTAGGGGTGGCGATTCAAACAGGAAAGTGCAAACAGTGCTCTTGTCAACATTGTCCGACTGACAACAAGTCTGTGGTTATTGTGGATGTAAGCTAGCATGGCATGACCGGCTTAAAAGGGACAAACCTTTCAGTCAAACCGGATTACACTTTGGCCTTAGCGGACGTGACTGGACTGGTGGTCGAAGTGAATGAAGGGTTACCAGGGGCTGTACTTGCTCTGCCATGCACAGCTGTGGCAATACAGCCAGAGTACATGTGATGAGGAAAGATTTACCAGCTACGTTTGCTAAAACACAAACTCGTGGCTTTGCAGCCAACCTAAACAATGTCACAGATGTTTTTCTTGCATTGTCGCGTAGACTCTGGGCATTAAAATTGCATGGGCTGGAGAATGTCAGGGGCAGGTACAGTCACACACAACATCCATACATACATACACACGCACACACACACACACACACACACACACACACACACACACACACACACACACACACACACACACACACACACACACACACATATATATATATATATATATTATCCAAACTGCTTATCCTGCTCTCAGGGTCGCAGGGATGCTGGAGCCTATACCAGCAGTCGTTCAGCAGGTGGGGGGACACCCTGGACAGGCCGCCAGCCAGACTATCACACAGGGCCACACTGCTTTGCTTTAGGTTGTCCGTCGTGTCCGATGATGACAATCCTGCCTCTGTCGCTTGTGAGTCTTCTTATGGCTGTAAAGCCCAATCCGCGATCCACACTGTCTGCCACAGACAGAATAGGTGAGATCACTGACTGGGGGTTTAGGTGTGGTACTGGCTTCATGTCTCTTCAGACGTCTTCTGGTCTGTCGATCACTGCGGTCCTTCTCGAGGTTTTGCACCCCTTGTTGACAGAGCTGCCGCCAGATGGAGCATTGGGCAGCAGTGTCTTCCAGCTGGCTCGGGTTCAGGCTGCACTTTTTTATGATGGTCTTCAGTTGGTCTTTGTACAGTTTTTTCTGGCCCCCTACCTAGCGGCGGCCAAGATGTAGCTGGCCATACAGCACTTTACACGGTAAGCGCTCCTTCGGCATCCTGATGACGTGACCGAGCCATCGAAGTTGGTGCTGGGTGACGATAGCCTCCATGCTGATGCAGTTGGTCTTGCGGTGTATTTCAGTATGGGGCACTCGGTCACGCCAGGTTCTCCTCAGGATGCATTGTAGGCATCTGATGTGGAAGGCCTCAAGCATCCTGAGGTGGTGGCTGTACAGGGTCCACGCCTCACAGCTGTAGAGGAGAGTCGTGATGACAACTGCCAAGTAGACATATTTTGGTGTGGAGGTTGAGGTCTTTGTTTTGAAAGACCCTTCTCCTAAGTCTGCCAAAAGAGGATGACGCTTGTTTAATCCGGTTTTGTATCTCCCTGTCGATGCTGCAGCCGTCATAGAGGAAGCTGCCCAGGTATTTGAAGGATTCCACTGTTGCAAGTGGTTTGTCGGAGATGTTGAAGGTTGGTGAATGAGATGGAGGAGTAGATGCCCACTGGCATACTACTTCAGTCTTTGCCACATTTATAGAGAGCCCCATTCTACCATACACCCTCGCAGCAGCTGCAAGGGTAGCTTGTAGTGCCTCGGATGTGTGGGCCACAACTGCACAGTCATCTGCGTACTGTAACTCCATGATGTGCTCAGATGTCATTTTTGTGACCGCTTGGAGCCTACGGATGTTAAATAGGTTTCCATTTAGTCTGAAGTCCACAGTAACCCCACTGTCCTTCCTGATTTCCTTGTGGAGCAGCAATGTCACACACAGGAGGAATATGTTAAAGAGAACTGGAGCAAGGATGCACCCGACGTACCCTGGTGCACACCCTGAAGGGCTCGGATTCCTGACCTCCAATGGTCACACGTGCCATCATCCCCACATGAAATCTTTGAAGGATGTTGACAAACTTTCGTGGGCAGCCAAACTTCAGGAGGATGTTCCATAGGATGTCCCTGTTGACTGTGTCAAAAGCCTTTGACAGGTCGATGAAGGCTATGAAGAGGTTCTGATGTTGCTCCCTACACTTATCCTGGAGTTGCCGTGCTGTGAACACCATGTCCACAGTACTCCTATTCCTCCTAAACCCACACTGTGACTCAGGCAACAGCTCCTCTAAGATGTGTTTTACCAGCCTGTGTAGCATGACTCTGGCCAGGACTCTTCCAGCAACAGCCAGTAGTGAAATGCCACGGCTGTTGCCACAGAGGGACTTGTCTCCTTTGTCTTTATATATGGAGATGATGTTAGAATCCCTCCACTGCTGAGGGACAGTTTCATTCTTCCATACATGTGAGATGAACATGAGAAGTGCACAGGTGCAGAGGTAGCATCCCTGTTTAAAAATCTCTGCAGGGATACTGTCAGGGCCATGGGTCTTGTTATTTTTCAGCAACCTAACTGCACAATGAACCTCTTCAAAGGTTGGTTGAAGGTCAAGGTCTTGGATGGTGGGGCGGATAGGTAGTTCATCCAAGATCGAGGGATCTGTTGGGGATGACTGGTTCAAAAGAGTCTCAAAATGTTCGGCCCATCTTTTTGTGATGAGTTTCTGGTCCTTTATGAGGGTGGTACCATCATCAGACTTCAGGGGGGAGACAGAGCAGTTTCTTGGGCCGTAGATGGTTTTTACTGCATCGTAAAAGTTGTGCATATCATTTCTATCGGCATGGGTTTGTATTTCATTTGCCTTCGATATCCACCACTCATTCTGCAGGGCACGCAATTTTGACTGCACCTCTCTCCTGGATGCTTGCCATTGTTGCCGGAGTGTAGCTGATGTGGGATTGTTGAGGACAGCACTGTGTGCTTTATGCATGCCTTTGAGTATGGAAGTTATTGTGCCTGTGTTGTCATTGAACCAGTCCTGGTATTTTCTGCTCTTATAACTGATGGATTGGGATGCTGCCTTGTAGAGTGTGGAGCTCACGGAAGACCATTTCCTGTCAATGGAATCATCCGTGCTCAAGAGAAGCTCAATGTCTTCCAGGTTTTCAGCCAGAGAGAGGCGGAGATTGTTCTGCACCTCAGCCTTTTCTAGCCGGGTACAGTCAAGCCTCTTCTTTCCTGACCTCTGGAGACGAACAGCAGGGTGTACCTCCACCTGGAGCCTGGTCATGATGAGCCGGTGATCTGTCCAGCACTCAGCACTTTTATATCAGCGCATCTCACAATGATGTAGTGCAAGAGGTGCCAATGTTTGGAGCGTGGGTGCATCCAGGATGTTTTGTGTTTATTTTTTAATTGGAAGAGGGTGTTTGTGATGGTCAAGCTATGCTCAGCACAGAGGCTTAGGAGACGCAGTCCATTTGCATCAATTTTCCCAATGCCATGCCCACCAGTGACACCACTCCACACCTTGTTGTCTTGCCCCACTCTGGCATTGAAATCGCCCAGCAAAAAGATCTTGTACTCCTTGGGTATATGACAGGCATAGGCACCTAGCAGGGTGACAGAGCGTTTCTTGGCCAGAGGGATCCTGAGTGACATGAGCCTTTCACTTATGCCAATCGGTGTTTCAGTGAGTCTTGGTAGGAGGCTGTTTTTTATTGCAAATCCCACACCATGCTGATGTTGTCCTCCTGCAGGGTATCCCCTTCGAGAAGAAGTTGTAGGAGTCCTCCTTCAGGGAGCCTTCATCCAGGAACCTGGTGTCGCTGAGTGCAGCGATGTCAATATTGTAGCGGTTGAGTTCCACTGCAATGAGTGCAGTCCTTCGCTGAGGTCTTTCGGCATTAACGTCCAGCAGAGTTCTTATGTTCCATGTTGCCAGTTTAAAGGGAATTATTTTCTTTTGTTTATTTTGACCGCATGGGCATTAAAAGTGCATGGGCTGGAGAATGTCAGGGGCAGGTACAGTCACACACAACATCCATACATACACACACACACACGCACACACTCACAAACACACACACATACACACACATACAGTGCATCCGGAAAGTATTCACACCCCTTCACTTTCCCCACATGTTGTTATGTTACAGCCTTATTCCAAAATGGATTACATTCCTTTTTTTCCTCGTCAATCTACACACAATACCCCATAATGACAAAGTGAAAAATGTTTTGTAGAAATTTTTGCAAATTTATTAAAAATAAAAAACGGAAATATTGCATGTACATAGTAAGTATTCACAAACCCAGCCACTGAGGATGCACAAGCCAGTGCATCCTTAGTGCCGGTCCCAAGCCCGGACAAATGGGGAGGGTTGCGTCAGGAAGGGCATCCAGCGTAAAATCTTTGCCAAATCAAATATGCGGATCATAAATAAGACTTACATACTGGATCGGTCGAGGCCCGGGTTACCAACGACCGCCACCGGTACTGTTAACCAGCAGGGTGTCGGTGGAAACTATGCTACTGTTGGGCGAAGGAGAAGGAGAGGGGGAAAGCATGTCCAGAGGCAGCTAGAGAGGAGGAAGGGTAGGCATGTGGAAGTGAGAGTTGGAACTTTGAATGTTGGCACTATGACTGGTAAAGGGAAAGAGCTGGCTGACATGATGGAAAGAAGAAAGGTAGGCATACTGTGTGTGCAAGAGACCAGGTGGAAGGGGAGTAAGGCCAGGAGTATCGGAGGTGGGTTCAAACTCTTCTACCATGGTGTGAATGGGAGGAGTAATGGGGTAGGGGTAATTCTGAAGGAAGAGTATGTCAAGAGCGTGCTGGAGGTGAAGAGAGTGTCAGACAGAGTGATGAGTATGAAGCTGGAAATTGAAGGTTTATTGCTGAATGTTATCAGCGCATATGCCCCGCAAGTTGGGTGTGAGATGGATGAAAAAGAAGAATTCTGGAGTGAGTTGGACGACATGGTGGAAAGCGTACCCAAGGAGGAGAGAGTGGTGATTGGAGCCGACTTCAATGGACATGTTGGTGAAGGGAACAGAGGTGATGAGGAGGTCATGGGAAGGTATGGAGTCAAGAAGAGAAATGTGGAAGGACAGATGGTGGTCGAATTTGCGAAAAGGATGGAAATGGCTGTGGTGAATACATATTTCAAGAAGAGGGAGGAACACAGGGTGATGTACAAGAGTGGAGGAAAGTGCACACAGGCGGACTATATCTTATGTAGAAGGTGTGATCTGAAAGGGATTGGAAACTGCTAGGTGGTGACAGGGGAGAACGTAGCTAGGCAGCATCGGATGGTGGTCTGTAGGATGACTTTGGAGACCAAGAAGAGGAAGCGAGTGAAGACACAGCCGAAGATCAAATGGTGGAAGTTGAAGAAGGAAGACTGTTGTGTGGAGTTCAGGCAGGAGTTAAGACAGGCACTGGGTGGTAGTGAAGAGTTGCCAGATGGCTGGAAAACCACTGCAGAAATAGTGAGGGAGACAGCTAGGAAGGTACTTGGTGTGTCATCAGGACAGAGGAAGGAAGACAAGGAGACTTGGTGGTGGAATGAGGAAGTACAGCAAATTATACAGAGGAAAAGGTTGGCAAAGAAGAAGTGGGATAGTAAGAGAGATGAAGAAAGTAGACAGGAGTACAAGGAGATGCAGCGTAAAGCAAAGAGAGAGGTGGCAAAGGCAAAGGAAAAGGCGTATGGTGAGTTGTATGACAGATTAGACACTAAGGAAGGAGAAAAGAACTTGTACCGATTGGCTAGACAGAGGGACCAAGCTGCAAAGGATGTGCAGCAAGTTAGGGCGATCAAGGATAGAGATGGAAATGTGCTGACAAGTGAGGAGAGTGTGCTAAGAAGGTGGAAGGAGTACTTTGAGGGGCTGATGAATGAAGAAAATGAGAGAGAGAGAAGGTTGGATGATGTAGGGATAGTGAATCAGGAAGTTCAGCGGATTAGCAAGGAGGAAGTGAGGGCAGCTATGAAGAGGATGAAGAGTGGAAAGGCAGTTGGTCCTGATGACATACCTGTGGAGGCATGGAGATGTTTAGGAGAGATGGCAGTGGAGTTTTTAACTAGATTGTTTAACACAATCCTGGAAAGTGAGAGGATGCCTGAGGAGTGGAGAAGAAGCATACTGGTATCGATTTTCAAGAACAAGGGTGATGTGCAGAACTGTAACAACTACAGAGGTATAAAGTTGATCAGCCACAGCATGAAGATTTGGGAAAGAGTAATAGAAGCTAGGTTAAGAGGAGAGGTGACGATCAGCGAGCAGCAGTATGGTTTCATGCCACGAAAGAGCACCACAGATGCGATGTTTGCTTTGAGAATGTTGATTGAGAAGTATAGAGAAGGCCAGAAAGAGTTGCATTGTGTCTTTGTAGATTTAGAGAAAGCTTATGACAGAGTGCCGAGAGAGGAGGTGTGGTATTGTATGAGGAAGTCAGGAGTTGCAGAGAAGTATGTAGGAGTGGTGCAGGATACGTATGAGGGAAGTGTGACAATGGTGAGGTGTGCGGTTGGAATGACAGATGGGTTCAAGGTGGAGGTGGGATTACATCAAGGATCGGCTCTTAGCCCTTTCTTGTTTGCAATGGTGATGGACAGGTTGACAGACAAGATCAGGCAGGATTCTCCATGGACGATGATGTTCGCGGATGACATTGTGATCTGTAGCGAGAGTAGGGTGCAGGTTGAGGAGAGCCTGGAGAGGTGGAGGTATGCACTGGAGAGAAGAGGAATGAA
>JAJHIY020001940.1:565000-572500 GCA_022114975.2 Lampris megalopsis | reverse complement strand
AGTTTTTATCTCACCTTAAACGACAGACATTTGTTCAAAAAAGGACTCAGAAAGGGTAGAGCTATTGTCAAGAAGCAACCTGGTGTATGGTGGGAGCGATCCCCAAAGGCAGAGTTCAAGGAGAAAGCGACTCATTTGAAATGTTAATAATTTTCCGTTACTTTAACGCTTACCCCGGCTTCTTAATCAGAAAGACCTAAAGGGCAACTTTCTTCAATGTGTTTCAAACCTAATGAGGTGCTGAGTCTACCATCTCACACAGTCTGCCGTCTCACACAGTCTACCATCTCACACAGTCTGCCGTCTCACACAGTCTACCATCTCATCTACTGTCTCACACAGTCTACCGTCTCACACAGTCTGCCGTCTCACACAGTCTACCATCTCATCTACTGTCTCACACAGTCTACCGTCTCACACAGTCTGCCGTCTCACACAGTCTACCATCTCATCTACTGTCTCACACAGTCTACCATCTCACACAGTCTGCCGTCTCACACAGTCTACCATCTCACACAGTCTGCCGTCTCACACAGTCTACCATCTCATCTACTGTCTCACACAGTCTACCATCTCACACAGTCTACCATCTCACACAGTCTACCGTCTCACACAGTCTGCCGTCTCACACAGTCTACCATCTCATCTACTGTCTCACACAGTCTACCGTCTCACACAGTCTGCCGTCTCACACAGTCTACCATCTCATCTACTGTCTCACACAGTCTACCATCTCACACAGTCTGCCGTCTCACACAGTCTACCATCTCATCTACTGTCTCACACAGTCTACCGTCTCACACAGTCTACCATCTCATCTACTGTCTCACACAGTCTACAATCTCACACAGTCTGCCGTCTCACACAGTCTGCCGTCTCACACAGTCTACCGTCTCACAGTCTGCCGTCTCACACAGTCTACCATCTCATCTACTGTCTCACACAGTCTACCATCTCACACAGTGTACCATCTCACACAGTCTACCATCTCACACAGTGTACCGTCTCACATCTCACGCAGTCTGCCGTCTCACACAGTCTGCCGTCTCACATAGTCTGCCATCTCACATCTCACACAGTCTGTCATCTCACACAGTCTGTCATCTCACATCTCACACAGTCTGCGATCGCATACAGTCTACCATCTTATCTACTGTCTCACACAGTCTACCGTCTCACACAGTCTGCCGTCTCACACAGTCTACCATCTCATCTACTGTCTCACACAGTCTACCATCTCACACAGTCTGCCGTCTCACACAGTCTACCATCTCATCTACTGTCTCACACAGTCTACCGTCTCACACAGTCTACCATCTCATCTACTGTCTCACACAGTCTACAATCTCACACAGTCTGCCGTCTCACACAGTCTGCCGTCTCACACAGTCTACCGTCTCACAGTCTGCCGTCTCACACAGTCTACCATCTCATCTACTGTCTCACACAGTCTACCATCTCACACAGTGTACCATCTCACACAGTCTACCATCTCACACAGTGTACCGTCTCACATCTCACGCAGTCTGCCGTCTCACACAGTCTGCCGTCTCACATAGTCTGCCATCTCACATCTCACACAGTCTGTCATCTCACACAGTCTGTCATCTCACATCTCACACAGTCTGCGATCTCATACAGTCTACCATCTTATCTACTGTCTCACACAGTCTACCGTCTCACACAGTCTACCATCTCACACAGTGTACCGTCTCACATCTCACGCAGTCTGCCGTCTCACATAGTCTGCCATCTCACATCTCACACAGTCTGTCATCTCACATCTCACACAGTCTGCGATCTCACACAGTCTGCCGTCTCACAAGTCTGTCATCTCACATCTCACACAGTCTGCCGTCTCACAAGTCTGCCATCTCACATAGTCTGCCATCTCACACAGTCTGCCATCTCACACAGTCTGCCGCCTCACACAATCTGCCATCTCACGTAGTCTGCCATCTCACACAGTCTGCCGTCTCACATCTCACACAGTCTGCCGTCTCACAAGTCTGCCATCTCACACAGCCTGCCATCTCATGCAGTCTGCCATTTCACACAGTCTGCCATCTCACACAATCTGCCATCTCACATCTCACACAGCCTGCCATCTCATGCAGTCTGCCATTTCACGCAGTCTGCCATCTCACATCTCACACAGCCTGCCATCTCATGCAGTCTGCCATTTCACGCAGTCTGCCATCTCACACAATCTGCCATCTCACATCTCACACAGTCTGCCGGCTCACACAGTCTGTCATCTCACATCTCACACAGTCTGCCATCTCACACAATGTGCCGTCTCACATCTCACAGTCTGCCATCTCACACAGTCTGCCATCTCACATCTCACACAGTCTGCCATCTCACACAGTCTGTCGTCTCACACAGTCTGTCATCTCACATCTCACACAGTCTGTCATCTCACACAGTCTGGCATTTCACATCTCACACAGTCTGCCGTCTCACACAGTCTGCCATCTCACATCTCACACAGTCTGTCGTCTCACACAGTCTGTCATCTCACATCTCACACAGTCTGCCATCTCACACAGTCTTCCATCTCACATCTCACACAGTCTTCCATCTCACATCTCACACAGTCTGCTGTCTCACAAGTCTGCCATCTCACACAGTCTGCCATCTCACACAGTCTTCCATCTCACATCTCACACAGTCTGCTGTCTCACACCGTCTGCCATCTCACACAGTCTGCCATCTCACACAGTCTTTCATCTCACATCTCACACAGTCTGCTGTCTCACAAGTCTGCCATCTCACACAGTCTGCCATCTCACACAGTCTTCCGTCTCACATCTCACACAGTCTGCTGTCTCACAAGTCTGCCATCTCACACAGTCTGCCATCTCACACAGTCTGCCATCTCACATCTCACACAGTCTGCCATCTCACAGTCTGCCATCTTACACAGTCTGCCGTCTCACACAGTCTATCCTCCAACAGGCAATGGCATGTTCTCTAACAAACATGTTGTTTTTCCTCTCTCCAATAGGCAAAAACTGATGCTTGGCAGTGGATTTGAGTTTGATTTTCTGACTTCAACATTGACATTATCAGTTGAGAGACTTGCATGCTTGATGGAAAAGACAAAGAGGGGTGACCCACGGGTGAATCATTGTTCCTTCTCTGCCTTATGGGACCTGACCGGGGCCATGAAAACACGATGGTACTCTTGTAATTCAAGGACTTCCTCAACATAGATGTGTAACATATCCTTGGGACCCTGACCAGTATTAGCACCCTTACCTCTACACAAAAAAGAGCTAGCACTGCACAAGGATTTTATACCCTAGCATATGGCTAGCCTAGACCCCCACCATGGAGTCTCCCTGGGACCCTATAGATCTTAAAGGTGCTCAATGAGTTTGTCATTGATCAGTCTCAATGTAATTCTGATGCCTTTATATATGACTAACATGAACAAATGAGACCATTAACAAGAAGACCAGATATTGCTAGAATAAGATTGTAAATGCTTCTCTCAAGATCTTACAGAACAATTGTGGTACATAGCCACAATTAAGAGACACATTACTGCATCACTATAGCTTGCAAATATGTTTAAACACAACGCTACTACGTTTGTCAGTCTTCTTTAAAACATATACACAAACTACCAAAGAGTGAATGTAGATCTTTGCAACAACAGGTGACACTTTATATTCTTTCATGGAACCACTTTTGTCCACAGGAGACGCAATAGCAACAAAATGCCAAAACTCCAAGTAGCAGCTTTAACATGCATAAAGCTTCAAACCAGTCCAGGAAGTCATTGCCAGACTCGGTTCGTTTTCAATGAGAACAAAGGGCATGGGAGATGGGGCGATTCAAGGGGTGTGGAGCGAAATGTTGTGAAATTTAGACAAATAATAACCATAAATAAAAATTACATACAAATAACAAATGGATTAATTATTAACATTAATCCCCTCCCCCTTAGTCGCTATCATAAATTAAATGGAACTTGATATTATAACTTGGGTGGTAAGAAAATAAATACAAATAACTGATCAGAATGAATCTGCCATTTTCGTCAAGGCTGAGGTGCACCGTCCCCTGTCATGCATGAATGGTAGTGGGACCCTCAACAGTTTGTCCGCTTGTACTGGTGTTGGCTACAAAATGGCACAAGAGGACATTTCAGATTTCTTTAGAATTCCGTTCCAGGCTAAAAAACCTAACAGATCTGAGGCAGAAAACTCAGCAACCAAAACCGAAAGAAGTAGCAGCAGCGCCTCGAGCTCTACAGCCACACCTGTCAGTCCTGCAGTGACCCTGCCAGCAACAGACAGTAACAGAGCTGCCATTAACCAAGCTAGCAGCACCAGCACGGTCCCTACCTGCACAAATGCTACCAGACCAGCATGGCAGCGAGGGGGGTAAGGTTAAGGTCATCAACTCAGTGCTACCTGCAACAGGAGCACAAAACTTTTCCAGGTAGACGTTGTGGAGATGAGGATTGTTCCCATTCTTTTCAGCCTCAGTGATTTGACAAATGGAGGTGGCTACACTACGACATAGAGAAAGATTGCACTTTCTGTTTCGCCTGTATCCAGACTGTTGAGAAAAAACATGGTGGCTTCCCATCAGTGTGGAAGTAAAGGTAGACTTTTCGTTAAGAAATTAGTTTTTCAATTGGCTCAAGGCCTCTGCAAAATTCAGCTTGCACGAAAAACTGTCTGTTCATAAAGATGCCAAATAAAAATGCCACTAAGCACTCTCCTCTCTTGATATGGCAGCCAAAGACCAGCAAAGCGCAAGGAATGTCGTGGCGATATTGTTTCATACCATAGCATTCCTGGGATGAAAGGGAATCCATTTTAGGGGTGACACAACTCGTGATGGTGTACTCTATTGGCTGATGCTGGAACAGACCTATAATTTACCCCACAAAAGAGAGTGGATAATGCGGAGGACTAATTAGATGTCTGACATTACACAAAATGAGATAATTGAACCGTTTGCTCATGCTGTTCAAAGCGCTGTAATAACTCGTGCATCAGACTGCTTGCTCTACGGACACAGTGACAGCACCAGTGCTACGGAACAATTCCCACGCAAGCTTCTATGAATTTGTTGACAGGAATCTTGAGTCTCACTGCGAGCTATTAGGATTTCACATGAGCCCCGACACAACTGCAGAAATACTGTTTAAGTGTTTGAAAGACATCTTTGTGAGACTGAACAGCTATGGATCTCCTTCAAGGATATTGTTTTGATGGTGTACTGCTCCCTCAATGTTGTAAACTTCCCAGAAGTGTTGGAACAAAGATGAACAGCAAGCGAAACTCGAAGTCAGGGGAATTTAATGACGTCTTGCCATTAACTATAGCGAAACGACGATGACGACGACGATGAGTGAAACTGTAGAGAAGAAAATAAAATACAATTTTGAGCACCTACGCTAAATATAAAAATATACATAGGTGTAAAATATCTGCATATAGATATACCGTTATCTATCAAAAGTAACCTGAATTACAGTAAGACTGTATAAAATCTCTATGGCTAACTAGCTAAAACATGCATTTCTGCAGCTAACATATAGCTATTTACCTAATATCTGTAGCTAACGCAAAACTATCACAGTAATATCCAGTATTGCTAACACAATGCAACTCAATAATGTAGCTAACACATCCAAATGAATAGCTAGCACACAATACAACTTAGTTTATAGATCCCGTTTTTCCTAAGCTAACAAAACTACCCTATAAAATATTAAAACTACACAATATACACCTACAAACGTTACCAAAGATGTACACTATTATTTAGACTTACAGTCATTGCTTTCTGATGGCATTAAACAGAATGATGAGCGAAGATTGAGACATGCAACAACTTTTTCTACTTTCTTTACTGTAACTACACTTCCTGTTTCATTCTTCTTCTTGTGCCGGTGGCGCTATATCACATCAAAACAATAGCATGCAGCCACCCAGTGGTTGAAAGTGGTATTACATCAAAATAAACACTGCGCAGGCAGAACAGATAGTGTAAATAACATGTTGGGCTGCTTGTCCGGTATTCAGGGATGACTGAAGGAAAGAAGCCAACAGTCCTGCATAGGACTGCACAATTAGGCATTCAAGGGCAGAACTCTTTTCAGCTTGCTCTGCTGCGAAGCACTTTTCGGGCCCTGTGAAACTGTGACAAGGAGCCTGCAGAGCAAAAAGTCAAGTGCTCTTGCTGTCATTGAGTGTGTGAATCTTTTCAAAGTCAGAGTTGGGGCACTGAGAGGTGACAACATGGTGGCTGAAATGGCAGACAAGGTGAAAGTGTGTGCCATCCAGAATGGTCTGAAGATGCCAGATGCTGAGCCCAGGATAAGCAAACACCTGCCAATTATTGCCAAGCTGTTGGCCCTGAAGCGTTATCACAGGTAACAGGTGAACTCAAATTGAGAGCTGAGTTTTATGAAGCTATGGATTTGGTTAAGTCTGAACTCAGCAGAAGATTTGACCAGAGCGAGATGAAAATGGTATTCAGAGTGAAGACCACAACTAATGCAGCAAACAACCGACTATCATCAGAACTTGGCGCACAGTCTCTTCAGCATCCCAAAAGCTAGACATAGACGACTGCACCTTCAGCTCCAGATGATGAGAGACATGTGCAAAGGGGCTAATTCCTCATGCAAGACAGTTTAAGAGGTTGCCTCAAATCTTTCCAACCTGCACCCTCAAATCAGAACTCTATTTAGAGAAGTAGATAATCTAGCAAAACTCTGCATGTGTCTACCCATCTGTGTTGCTTCTTCAGAGAGAACTTTCTCAAACCTCAGACTCCTTAAAACCTGACTGCAGAGCAGCATATCCCCAAAGCGCTTAATGTTAGCAAGACGGCAGCCTGTTGACAGTTGTCGTTAGGGTTAGGGTCAGTTGTCGTTGTCTTTATGTCTGACTTCCCTGCTCTGTCAAAGTTTGTGGTCATCCGCACTCATTCATGTTTAGTTTGACTGACTGAATAATGTCCTTCTGTTTCTGTTGTTATTTCCCTCTCTCACTTCCGTTCTCAATATCTAGTTCTATGGTGGTTTATCTGTCTCTGTATTTTACAATGGGTATCTATATCTTTTTTATTTGGTTTCTGCTCCTTTCTCTACCGGACTTCACCAATTAGCTGAGGGAAAGATGCCGTTGCCTACACCTTCCCCCGGTCTATCTTTCATTCTTTGTTACTGTCTGTCTGGTCTTTTTTCCATCTGTCTATTATTTGCTATTGCAATCGGCTTACTGTTGACTGACGCCCCAGCGTCTCTGCCAGTCCATCTCTAGACTCTCTCTCTCTCTCTCTCTCCCTCTCTCTCTCTGTACCTACAAACATCTCAATATCACTCCATCTTGTTTGTTTGTGCTCTGTTGCACTCGTACAAACTCCCCCTAATGCTCTTTAATCCTTCCCCCCTTGACAAAGAAAACTTTTTTTTGCTCTCCAAGGCTGTCAGGCTCTTTTTCTCTCCTTTCTTCCCACCTCTCT
>JAJHIY020001940.1:545000-560000 GCA_022114975.2 Lampris megalopsis | reverse complement strand
CCCTGGCTGGTTAAACATAGTCCCCATATTGATTGGTCATCGGCCAGCATTTCAAGTTGGAGTCCCGTCTGTCATGCCATATGCCTCCAGTCTGCTCTGCCTCAGTCTGTCCCCTGTCAGGTGTCAAGCTCTGAGACCTCTGACCTGTCACTGGTGCCTCCAGAGTACCATGACCTCCAAGCCGTGTTCAACAAGCAGCAAGCTCTCTCCCTGCCTCCTCATCGCCCCTATGATTGTGCTATTGACCTGCTGCCGGGCGCTCCCCTCCCCAGCAGCCGCCTATATAGCCTCTCCAAGCCTGAGCGGGAGTCCATGGAGAGATACATCAAGGACTCCTTGGCTGCTGGTCTTATTCGCCCGTCATCATCACCCCTTGGTGCGGGGTTCTTTTTTGTTGCCAAGAAGGACAAGACCCTCCGGCCGTGTATTGACTATAGAGGCCTCAATAACATCACAGTCAAGAATAAGTACCCTCTGCCCCTCATGACTTCCGCTTTTGATTCTCTCCAGGGAGCCACAGTGTTCACTAAACTAGACCTCCGCAATGCTTACCACCTGGTCCGGGTTCGAGACGGAGATGAATGGAAGACTGCCTTCAACACCCCCCTGGGGCATTTTGAATATCTGGTGATGCCGTTTGGTCTCACTAATGCCCCAGCTGTCTTCCAGAGTCTGGTCAATGACGTCCTACGTGACATGTTGGATCGTTTCGTTTTTGTTTACCTGGATGATATCCTGATTTTTTCCAGAGACCTGTCAGAGCATGTCATGCACGTCCGCCAAGTCCTTCAACAGCTTCTGGAGAACCGCCTTTTCGTAAAGGCAGAGAAGTGCGAATTCCATGCCCCTTCAGTCACCTTCCTGGGCTACATCGTGGCCGATGGGCAGGTGAGAATGGACCCCGCCAAGGTCAGAGCGGTTCTTGAGTGGCCAAGCCTGACCAGCCGTAAGCAGCTTCAGAGGTTCCTCGGGTTTGCCAACTTCTACAGACGGTTCATCCGCAACTACAGCCGCGTTGCGGCCCCACTAACCGCTCTTACCTCCACCTCCAGACCGTTCCTGTGGACCCCTGTAGCAGAGGCAGCTTTCCAAGCCCTCAAGCACCCCTTCACCACAGCTCCTATCCTCATCCAGCCAGACCTAACCAAGCAGTTCGTTGTAGAAGTGGACGCCTCTGAGATTGGAGTGGGGGCGGTCCTTTCTCAGCGCTCCAGTGAGGATGGCAAGACACACCCCTGTGCCTTCCTGTCTCGCCGTCTCTCCCCAGCTGAAAGGAACTATGATGTGGGGAATCGTGAGCTCCTGGCGGTGAAATTGGCACTGGAGGAATGGCGACATTTTCTGGAGGGGTCGCAGCTTCCTTTTATAGTGTGGACTGACCATAAGAACCTGGAATACATCCAGTCAGCAAAGCGACTCACCACGCGCCAAGCCAGGTGGGCACTCTTTTTTTGGTCGCTTTAATTTTTCCTTGACGTACAGACCTGGCTCCAGGAATGCCAAGCCCGATGCTCTGTCTCGTGTGCATGGGGAGGAGTCTGAGCCCAAGCTCCAACCTGACACCATCGTTCCCTCTACCTGTGTGGTGGCGGCTGCGGCTGTCACCTGGAACATTGAAAGGGAGGTCATGGCAGCACAACAGACTCAGCCTGACCCAGGTAACGGCCCCCCCCCGGGCGCTTGTTTGTTCCAGACGCTGTTAAATCTAGTGTGTTGCAGTGGGCTCACTCTTCCAAACTTACCTGCCATCCTGGAATAACCCGTACCCTAGCCTTCCTCCGCAGGCGGTTCTGGTGGCCTTCCATGACGGAGGATACTGGGTCTTTTGTTTCTGCCTGTCCTGTTTGTGCCCAGAATAAGCCCTCCACTCGGGCCAGTTCCAGTCTGCTGCGCCCCCTGCCTGTTCCACACCGTCCCTGGTCGCATCTGTCCTTGGATTTCGTCTCTGGTCTGCCCGCCTCCGACGGTAACACCGTTGTACTGACTGTTGTTGATCGCTTCAGTAAATTTGTTCACTTTTTGCCCTTGTCTAGACTGCCTTCGGCCCGAGAGACTGCGGATCTGCTGGTCAGGGAGGTTTTCCGGGTCCACGGTCTCCCCCGTGATATCGTGTCTGACCGTGGCCCCCAGTTCACTTCTGCTGTCTGGAAGGCTTTCTGCTCTGCCATCGGTGCCACCGTCAGCCTGTCATCGGGGTTCCATCCTCAGACCAACGGCCAGGCCGAGAGGGCCAACCAGGCATTGGAGACGGTTCTCCGCTGTCTGGTGTCTGCCAACCCATCCTCTTGTTCCTCACAACTTCCCTGGGTAGAATATGCCCATAACACCCTGCCATCGTCTGCTACTGGGTTATCCCCTTTTCAATGCCTTTACGGCTATCAGCCTCCCCTTTTTCCTTCGCAAGAGGTAGACATTCCGGTTCCGTCTGTCCAGGCCCATGTCAGTCGGTGCTGTCGGACCTGGCGGCGAGCCCGTGCTGCACTGCTCGGGACCTCCGGGCGTTACCAGCGCTTGGCGGATCGTCATCGCACTCCTGCTCAGGACTACTCCCCCGGTGACCAGGTATGGCTCTCTACCAAGGATCTACCCTTGAGATCGGACGCTAAAAAACTGTCCCCCAGGTATATTGGTCCCTTTCCCATTGTCAAAGTCATTAACCCCTCGGTGGTCCGTCTGAAGCTGCCCCGCACTCTCCGAGTTCACCCTTCCTTCCATGTGTCCTGCCTCAAACCTGTCTCTACCAGCCCTCTAGTTCGTCCGGCCCCCCCGCCCCCACCTCCTCGTATGATCAACGATCATCCGGCTTACACCGTTCGTCGTCTCCTGGACTCTCGGCGCCGCGGTCGCGGTCTGCAGTATCTCGTGGACTGTGAGGGATATGGCCCGGAGGAGAGGTGGTGGGTCCCTCGTCGCCTGGTCCTGGACGCGAACCTCATCCAGGCCTTCCACAGGACGCACCCTGACGGGTCTGGTAGGTCGCCCGGTGGCGCCCCTCGGAGGGGGGGTACTGTCACAGCCCCTCGCCCTTGACATCAAAGCGTTCGCCCTTGACACCTGATGACCCCCCCTGTCAAAGCCTCTCTCCCTTGACTTCAAAGCAATCAGCCTCTCGCCCTTGACATCAAAGTGTTCGCCCCTGACACTAGCTGGCCATCAAAGCAGTCAGCCGCTCTCCCTCGACATCAAAGCGATCATCACCCTTAAAAAGCCTCCACTGTGGTCCAGTCTTCGCTGGAACGTCGCCTTTCATGGACTTCTGCCTGCCTGCCTGCCTACCTGCCACTGAGCCGACTCCTGCTCTACCCCTGAGATCGGTTACTTCAATAAAGACTCGATTCTTCACTTACCTGGTTGTCCCGTCTGCTTTTGGGTTCTTTCCTGATACGTGACAGGTAGAGCCCTGCGCGGCACTGTTTTCTTAATCCCGCTGGATTTCTGAGCATTGCCGCCCGCTCCCGCGATGTGCTTGTCCACTGCCGCCTGCTCCCGCAAACATTCTGACTACTCAGGCCCACACAGTAGAATTCCACTGATTCTGTGTCTTCTCCCGTCCCGCAGGGAAAACGCATTATTTTACTGTGTACAGTTAATAAAAGGCATGCATACCTGTCTGTAACAAAGGAGCGACATTATGTTCTAGTGCGTAATTACATTGATACTAGCGCATAATTACATTGCCTCCTGCACCAGCCTGAGCGGGTGCGGGAGGTGGAGCGGTACCAACTAGATATAGTTATGTTCTGCACCAAATTCCTGGAGAGGGGCTGGTCTCATTACTTTTCCGGAGTTGGCCAAGGTGACAAGCGATGGGCGGATGTGGGGATACTCACAAGTCCCCGTTTGAGCGCCGCCGTGTTGGAGTTCTCCACGGGGAATGAGAAGGTCGCCTCTATACGTCTACAAGTCACTGGGGGGAAGGCTCTGAATGTTGTGTGTGCTTATGCCCCGAATACCAGTTTGGGGTATCCAGCCATCTTGGGGGTCTCTGGGTGGTGTCCTGGACAGGGCTCCGCCTCGGGGCAATGATGGAGAAACCTGGAGGGGCGTGATCGGGAGGAACGGCCTCCCCGATCTGAACCCGATCAGTGCTTTGTTATTGGACTTCTGTGCGAGTCATGGATTGGCCATAACAAACACCACGTTCGAACGTAAGGTAGTTCATAAGTGTACTTGGTACCAGAAAACTTTAGGCCGAAGATCGATGATAGACTTTGTGGTCGTAACATCAGATCTGCGGCCGTATGTTTTGGACACTCGGGTGAAGAGAGGAGCAGAGCTGTCAACTGATCACCACCTGGTGGTGAGTTGGATCAGATGGCGGGGAAGGCTGTCGTTTGGCAAACCCAAAGTGTAGTGAGTGAGGGTGAACTGGGAACGTCAGGTGGAGGCCCCTGTCCGTGAGGTCTTCAACTTTCACCTCCGGAAGAAGTTCTCGTGTATCCCAAGGGAGGCTGGGGACATGGAGTCTGAGTGGGTCATGCTCAAAGCCTCTATTGCAGATGTGGCAGGCAGAAGCTGTGGTCATAAGGTCATCGGTGCCTGTCGAGGTGGCAACCTAAGAACCCACTGGCGGACACCATGCTGAGGGAAACTGTCAGGCTGAAGAAGGATGCCTTTCAGATTTGGTTGGCCCAGGGGTCTCCTGAAGCAGCAGAGAGGTACCGGGAGGCCAGAAGAGCTGCGGCTTCGGTGGTCATGGAAGCAAAAACTCAGGTGTGGGTGGAGTTCAGCGAGGCTATGGAGTAGGACTTGCGGTTGGCCTCAAGGAAGTTTTGGCAAACCATCCGGTGACTCAGGAAAGGGAAGCAGGGCTTGACTCAGACTGTGTTCAGCCGAGAGGGGAACTATTGACCCGGACTGGGGATGTTGTTGAGTGGTGGAACGAACACTTTGAGGTGCTCCTGAACCCAGCTAACACGTCCTCAGAGTCTGAAGACTCGGGGAAGCTCCACCCATATCCCTGCCAGAGGTCTCTGAGGTAGTTAAGAAGCTCCTCGATGGCAAGGCGCCAGGTGTGGATGAAAGTCGCCCTGAGATGCTGAGGGCTCTGGACATTGTTGGGCTGTCTTGGCTGACACGCCTCTTCAGTGTCACGTTGAGGTCGGGGACAGTACCTGTGGAGTGGCAGACTGGGGCGGTGTTTCTCTTAATTAAAAAAAGGGGACCGGAGGGTGTGCTCCACTTATCAGGGCATCACATTTCTCAGCCTCCCTGGGAAAGTCTACTCTAGGATAATGAAAGGAGACTCAGACCGATTGTTGAACCTCGGATTCAAGAGGAACAATGTGGATTCTGTCCTGGCCGTGAAACAGTGGACCAACTCTTTACCCTTGCGGAAGTGCTGGGGGGGCATGGGAGTTTGACCAGCCAGTCTCCATGTGTTTTGTGGACTTGGAGAAGGCTTACAACTGTGTACCCCGGGGCACTCTGTGGGGGATATTGCGGGAGTATGGGGCATTGGGGCAGTTGCTACAAGCCATCCAGTCCTTGTCTAACCAAAGTGAGAGCTGTGTCCGCATTCTCGGCACAAAGTCAAACACGTGTTCGGTGGGTGTCGGACTCCACCAAGGTTGTCCCTTGTTTCCGATTCGGTTTGTGATATTCATGGACAGGATCTCAAGGTGCAGCCAAGGTGAGGAGTGTGTCCGTTTTGGGAACCTCAGAATTGCATCTCTGCTCTTCGCAGACGATGTGGTTTTGTTGACTTCATCAAAACTCGATCTCCAGCGCACACTGGGGTGGTTTGCAGCTGAGTGTGAAATGGCTGGGATGAGAGTCAGCACCTCCTAGTCTGAGACAACTGAATTTGATGACTTAAAAATGTCAGGAACATTTCTCTTTTGCTTTTCTGCAGCCAAACTATTTGAAGTTTGGTGTGTAATGAACCAGCAGGCCGATTTAGCACTCAAAATCCATAAAAAAAAAACAGTAAACATATTATTACGGCTATTATCATTGTTGTTGTCATAACATCACTAGTAGTCGTATTGTTATTTATAATAACACTAACAATAACTTGAACCCAATTTCCCCTCGGGGATTAATAATGTACTGTGATGGACTGGCGGCCTGTCCAGGTTGTCTCCCTGCCTGCAGCCCAATGACTGCTGGGATAGGCTCCAGCATCTCCACGACCCTGGGAGCAGGATACGCGGTTAAGAAAATGGATGGATTAATAATGTATTTCTGATTCTGAGTTATTATTAGCCCGGTGTCTCCGTCTTGTTATGAAAACTGAAGCATAACCAGGGAAGGTAAATGAAACATGTCATGAGTGGTGTTAATAATAATAATAATAATAATAATAATAATAATAATAATAATATATACATACATAAATTAATAGATGAATGAATGAATTAAAAGGGTTATCTTTGGTCAATGTGATGACACATAAAACCAAACCAGATCACATAATTTGGTGTGTAACAGCAAGTTATTTGAAACCAAAGCGTCCATTGGTTGAGTGTTACATTGTTCAGCAAAGTGCTGCATGAAGGCGTCCCGTCCAACCTGAACACCAGTGTAGACTTTAATCATTACAAGTATGTGTTGTCCCCCCCCCCTCTCTCTCTGTAGAATAGTTCATTAGCCTTTAATGAACTTTATCCGCTCATTACATGTTTCATTTATCTTCACTGGGTTGTTATGTGTAACTTTTCATAACAGGACTGGAGGACAGGGAGGAGAGTGGAATGGAGGAAGGAGAGAACACACAGAGAGAAAGACAGACAGAAAACTCAAAACCAGCCGTGAAGACAATCTGACAGGAAGATGGCGGGCGCCTATAGAAAAAGGCTCCTGTGATGAGAATGGAGAAAAGGATCTACATTTTCCTTTTAATGGGTGCTGCTTTCAACACCACAGACAGTGGAGGATGTCTGTTATTAGATACAATTACAAGACATTTTTTAAATGACTGCTTTGTTCCTTTGCTCCTTTCCATGCCACATCACAGCTCATGAGTAAAAATAGAGTTGGACATTTTTTTCAAATCATGTTTTCATTTCTTTAACGACTTGTTAAACTAGAATATGATTTTCCTTTGTCTTACAATGGCCAACAAAGTGACATGTGTGTGTGTGTGTGTGTGTGTGTGTGTGTTTCAGCTAACGCATGCTTTTTCTATCACTGCAGTCATATAGTATGTTGTATCATGTTACCTACTATATTAAAGCGAGCATGTGGGCCTTTAACATGTACTAAATGAAGGTCCATGACATTCAAGCCCCTGCCAAACCAGACCACACAATGGTGATCAAGCCGATCACCACCAGCGGAATCTCTCTGTGCTTCGCAGTATCGGGGTTTCAATATGGTGTCTGTGGCGCTGCATTCCCGCGCTGGCGCACCACAAGTGATCCGTACTGATGCGTTTTACGTTAACCAGCAATGATTTCTCTGTCAGAGTTGAACTTCCGTGTAACAAACCAGTTCACATGCCTCTGATTGGCTTGCCTTCAGTGCTTTCTTGTCTTTCAAAATGGGTACATGTCCATGTAATATGACAATTGCTAAAGTTATCCCATTACATAAAGCTGGGGATAGACATCACTTTACCAATTACAGGCCTGTGTCCCTACTTCCCCCGTTCTCTAAGATTTGGGAAAACTCTATATTGCAAGGTTTGATCATTTTATTGAGAAACAGCTCAGTCAAACAGCTCGACATCTATGGCATTAATGGCGCTAATAAAAGAAATAACTAGTTGTACTAATAACAAGAAATATGCAGTGGAAGTGTTTATAGATTTTAAAAAAGCGTTTGATACAACTGACCGTGAAAAATTACTCAACAAAATGATAAGGTATGGTATCAGAGGAGTGGGGCTAAATTGGCTGAAAAGTTATATGGGAAATAGACAACAATTTCTGCAGATAGGTGACTACAAATCAACATGCATGGACATTACTTGTGGAGTCCCACTGGGGTGAGTATTAGGCCCTACATGTTTTGTTCTGTATATCAATGACATATGTAAGGTACCAAGTCGACTGAAATTCATTATATTTGCAGATGACACAAACAATTTTTGTTCCGGGGACAATTTACAGGAGCTTTTGCAGTTGATCACAGCTGAAATGAAAAAGTTAAAAATGTGGTTTGACAGAAACAAATGATCATTAAATCTGAACAAAACTAAGTTCATGTTATTTGGAAATCGTGAAATAGTCACACAAGTAATGATCAACAATATTAAAATTGAAAGAGTATATGAAAATTAATTTCTGGGTGTGATACTTGACCATACAATCTGCTGGAAACCTCGTATAAGTTTCGTGAGAACAAAAATGGCAAGGAGCATTAGAGTTGTGGGAAAGCCAAGGCACATTCTGGATCATAAAGCATTTCATCTGTATTTTTCACTTGTACTGCCATATTTGAATTAAAGTGTGGAGGTATGGGGGACACATACAATCATTATGTGTACTACAAAAAAGAGCAATAAGGACAGTAAACAGTGTAGGATACAGAAACACACTAACAAACTGTTTTTAAACTCACGGCTATGACTTTCATGGACATGGTGGGATTCAACACTGCACAAATGTTGTACGAAGCAAGATATAACCTACTCCCTGGCAACATACAATAATTGTTCTCAGATAGAGAGAGCAGTTCAATTTGAGAGGAAAACTGAATTTTTAGAAACACTGTTTGTACCACTCACAAAAGTATGTGTATTTCAAATTATGGTGTACGTTTGTGGAATGGTCTCGATGAAGAACCGAAGGAAAGCACGGGTTTGAATCAATTCCAAAAGAGGTACAAACATATTTCAAAGAGGTACAAGGATGAGGAGGAGGTTTTGCTCCTCTCATGACCGTGACACCCATAGCGGATGCTGTTATTGTTGCTTCTTGGAAATCATTGGTTTCTTTCTTTTTTGTTTTTGTTGCTTTGTTTTTATTTTTTATTGAGTCGTTCCGAGATAGTTATTGAAAATGACATACTCTGATGTGTAAAAACGAAGTTATATGTCAGGTTTATTAGAGAGGGGGCAGGGAATTATAAGTAGTAACATCCTCCTGCTCCTTTTCAAACATATCATTTTTGTTGGATTCTCTGTTGAGAATTCTTGTTGAATTCTTATGGTTTTATTTTTATCATTTGTTGTGTTTTTATGCTTGGTCATTTGTTCGATTCTATTTTGCATGTTCGAAATAAAGGCACTTGTGCCAGAAAGCTTCCAAGCTTGGAAGCAATAGCGGGAAAAACACGAAGAAGCGTCCAAGTTTCTGATGCTCCAGAGAAAAAAGAAACGGCGTTCAGAGGAAGGATTAAATAGAAAACAAACAAACAAACAAAAAAAACAAAACAACAAACGATCGATGGCGGGGACAAAATACTGGTATCAACTCGTTGGAGAGCTGTGAAAAAAAGAGAAGTAATTACTCCCACTGCCAGAAGGGGGAGATATAACTTCTGCACTGCAGGTTTAAAGTATAAATTGGACTGAAGCGGTGGCCACCGGATATACCGGGAGAAATTCCGGTGGGCCGCAGCATCAGTGGGCCGGAGGCCCGTCAAAACATCCATGAAAGGCCCTGCGTGCCTGTCGTTTGGGGTGCACATGAGAGCGCGCTGCATGCTTGTTCTGGGACTGGGCTCACTGGCCAATCACAACCAAGTTAGTTAATGCGCGTTAACGTTCTAGACCCGCGGTCTCAACCTCAACTTACCTGGGGGCCGCTGGAGTTTGGGTGAGTTTGGGTGAGGCTGGGCCGCAAGTATTCCAAAAAAAAAAAAAGTACAACCCATCCAATGTTCTCAGTCTTTTTTTTTCTTTTTTTTAATATATATATACAGGTGATCAAAACAAGACAGGTAACAGTACAAGTGCAGGAACAAAAACGAACAGTGTGAGACAAAAAGGGGACACCAGGTTCTGTTATGACAAGATGGAATACTAATAAGCTAATAAGCTAAAAAAAAACAAACAAAACAACAAAAACAAACAAGCTATCAAATGGAGCTCATTGACCTGCACTGCAGGTCAATGAGCTCCATTTGAAGCACAGGAGGGGCATCTTGCACATCAAAGGAGAAGGGGTCAGCAAAAATTTGAAAAGTGGCTCTGTGTGTCTTGAACTCTGCAAACCTGTGATCAAATTGCTCCTGTAGCTTCACAATGGCATCAGCATACTTCTTACCACTGAATGGTGTGCCTGCATCCATGAGTGCCTTGCATGCTGGGAAATGGCAGAGGTTTGTCTGAGAGAGCTGGGCTTTCCATAACACAAGTTTTGTGGAGAATGATCTCACGTTGTCATAGGCAGCACTGACAAGCTGCCCCTTGTTTTGTAATTTCTTGTTCAGTACATTCAGCTCATGTGTGATGTCAACAAGGAAAGCTAAGTCCATGAGCCATTTGGGATCACTTAGCACAGGAACAGCCAGTCCAGCCTTCTCCATGAAGGCTTTCACTTCTGCTCTCAACGCAAAAAACCTCTTCAAGACGTTTCCCCTGCTGAGCCAACGTACCTCAGTGAAGTAGAGCACATCCTCATATGCTGACTCTATTTCCTCCAAAAAGGCGCGGAACTCCCGGTGCTTTAAACCCCTGGATCTGATATGGTTGATGCGTTTCACAACGACAGACATCAAATTGTCAAACTTCAGGCATTTGCTGCAAAGAGCCTGCTGATGGATCATGCAGTGCAGAGCAATGGCCTCCTCCACACCCTCCTCTTCCAGTTTTTTTTTTGAACAAGTGCCACCACTCCATTTCTCCTCCCTGTCATTGCTGGCGCTCCGTCGGTTGTTATTCCAGCAAACCTCTTCCATGGCAAACCCGCATCCACAATGGCATCACACAGCTGGCGGAATATCTCCTGAGAGGTGGTCTGGCCATGCATTGGAATCACTGTGAGCAACTCCTCCATCACTTCAAAACTGTCGTCAACACCACGGACATAGATTGCGAGCTGCGCAGTGTCAATGATGTCTGTGCCCTCATCAAGAGCGACTGAGTAGGCACAGAAACGTTTGGCTTTCTCACGCACTTGATCATATCTGTTACCTGACAGGTGAGAAATGCGCTCTGCCACTGTGTTGGCTGCAAGGCCGATGTTGCTAAACTGACCCTTCTTTTCCGGGCAGACTATACTTGCAGCCTGTAACATGCACTTGTTAACAAACTCCCCTTGTTTGAATGGCTTTCCAGACTTAGCAGCAATCATCTCACTCACCACGTGGCTAGCTAGCTTGGACTGCTGCTGCATCATGATCTTTGCTAGCTTTCTTGAGGAAATCTTGTCGCTTCAGTAAACATGTTTTAAGATTGGCGACCCGTTTCTCTCTCTCCTCTCCCTGGTATTTTGTATACTCATCATCATCATCATCATCATCATCAGCATGTCTAGTCGAGTAATGACGTCTGATGTTGTATTCCTTGTGCCCCGTCGCTTTCTCGGTGCATGTAAGACACGTCGGGCTGCTTCCTCTGTGCTCAACAAAAAAACATGCCGTCTCCCACTTTTCCTGAAATTGTCTGTGCTCGTCACCAACTTTTCTCTTCCCGGCAGGTTTTGAGAAAGACATAACTGGGGCCTGCTGACAGGATATATTTTCCTTCCACTTGGTGTCGCTCCGGAATCAAGTTTCAGCCAAGTTTCAACCGTCGCCGCTAATTCGCGCTGCCCATTATGGTGCGTTCAAGTTGTGCTCGGAAGTCGGGCTTTCTGAGCTCCGAGTTGGACATTTCAACCGGAAGTCTGAAATCCGAGTCGTTCCAATTTACAACTTCCAACGTAACGGGAACGCACCATGACTTGACAACCAACGCGACACGGGAAGCTGTCATGAGCCTGCGCCATGGCAGCTCATAAGTGAAAAATAAAAGCCCGGGGCAAGCGTGGGCCGCACTAACACTAAACTTTTATGTCAAGTAGGGGGCCACAAAATAACGTCCCGCGGGCCGCGAGTTTGAGACCCATGCTATATAGCTAGCTAGCTTTGGCATGTCCTCACCACTGTAATGTTACTTGTTCCGTGGGGGGAAATGACACACTGTTTGGTTGGGTTTCAGTATCCTCAAGTGGCCAGCAACGCTGTTTAAGAGGAGCAGACTGAAGCGGTAAGATAGACGTTAAATTATAGGCTAGGCTAGTCCTGCTGTAACTTGTGGTTATAGAACGACCCCACCGATCGAGTCCTTGTTACTACTGAAGCCATGCTGAATGCGTGTTACAATGTAAGTCGTGACGACTGGGATATGTCCAGAGATGGACATATGCTACTCCCCATTGCAAAAGTCTTTGAATATATGCAGAATCACCTGTAGACAATAAAAGACTGCATCATTACCAGCAAGGACTAGGGTGCTAAATCTAGTGGCTTTGCCATGTAATTACATCAACCCAATACTCAGAGGAGTGTTTCAGGGCTGGACAATAATCAATGTTATCATTTATCATCTTTAAGTGGTGATGTATTGGGATGATATTCGATGATAAATGTGTGTGTGTGTGTGTGTGTGTGTGTGTACGTGTGTTCATTAGGTTCCCATGTGTGTAAAACAGTCCCTCCGTCTGCCTGAGTAATCCTGTTTGCCGTGTTATTGGTGGTTTTGATAAAGTATTACGAATATTGGTGACACCACAGGCTATCGACACAGCCATCTTTTCCAGCCAATAGTTCTCTATGAAGCGCTATAAAACCAAACACATTAATCACAAAAGTACAGCACAGATTAATTAATGCCACAGATGGAGAGAATAAATAGTTCACACAGCTGTACTTCACTTTTCCTCAGATGACGTCATGCCGGTTAGATAATCGACGGCTCGACTCCAACTTTCATCACCTTGGGTCTTCACTACAGGCTCCTTCGCTGAACTTATCTGCACTGACCTGTTCACTCACCCAATGTTCTCTCTCTCCCTTTTCTATATCGCCAACCCCTCTCTCTCTCTTTCTCCCCCACACCTCATCCATCCTCCATCCGCCGCTCCCATCACCCACTTATTGTTCCTCCTTCTCTTCGTGCCCTTCTTCCCCCGCTACAGACAGGGGACCTTTTTTGTCGTCCTATCTTGTCGTCTGTTTGTCTGTCATTTTTCCTTCCCCCTGCAGCTAGCACCACCTCATGCTTTATCTTTCTCTCTCACTCGCTCTTGTATTTCTGGATCTCTTCCCATTGACCTGCCGTGTAGATCCGTGCCCTGGGTTGCTGCTCTTATTGACTCCATTCTCACCATTCACTGACCGGATTTTGATTTCCATCTCTCCTCCATCCCACCTGTTGCTTCCTCTCCTCTTCCTCCCTGACCCTCGCTACTCCTTCCCTCCCTCTCTCCCTCCATCCCTTCTCCTTTCTGACACCCCTCAGTCGTTTTTGAAAAGCTCCGTTTTCGGTGGTCGAAAACACTGATTTAGTAAGGACAGAAGGTCAAAATGGATAGAATAAAAGATGTGTTTTCGAATTTAGCTGTGTTCATAAATTATCCGTGGCCATATTCTCTCTCTCTCTCCTTCTCCCCCAGCCATCTTCTTTCCACCAAAGCCCCTCTAGGAGAAGCTGGTTGAGTGAACCAGCTTCTCCTAAGCACAATCTTTGACCACTATATTTTACAATGGCCAGTCTGTATCTCTATTTCTGAGACACGTGATCGTTTGCATTTCATATCTAGGGACACTGGTAAATTGTGAGGGTTAAAGTTTATTCCAAACGGTGCTGCCCCCCTCCTCCAAATAAGCCATTTTCCATTTTGTCCATGCTTGTGTGCATGCACTATTCACTGCCTTGATATGTGTATGACATCATAAATACCAGGACTTGACATGTGTGTGACATCATAAATACTAGGACTTGATATGTGTGTGACATCATAACTACCAGGACTTGATATGTGTGTGATAGCATAAATACCAGGACTTGACATGTGTGTGACATCATAAATACTAGGACTTGATATGTGTGTGACATAATAAATACCAGGACTTGACATGTGTGTGACATCATAAATACCAGGACTTGATATGTGTGTGACATCATAAATACTAGGACTTGATATGTGTGTGACATCATAACTACCAGGACTTGACATGTGTGTGACATCATAACTACCAGGACTTGACATGTGTGTGGCATCATAAATACCAGGACTTGACATGTGTGTGACATCATAAATACCAGGACTTGACATGTGTGTGACATCATAAATACTAGGACTTGATATGTGTGTGACATCATAAATACTAGGACTTGATATGTGTGTGACATCATAAATACCAGGACTTGACATGTGTGTGACATCATAAATACCAGGACTTGACATGTGTGTGACATCATAAATACCAGGACTTGACATGTGTGTGACATCATAAATACCAGGACTTGACATGTGTGTGACATCATAAATACCAGGACTTGACATGTGTGTGACATCATAACTACCAGGACTTGACACGTGTGTGACATCATAAATACTAGGACTTGATATGTGTGTGACATCATAAATACCAGGACTTGACATGTGTGTGACATCATAACTACCAGGACTGTGGCTTCGTGAATCTGAAAGTGTGATTGAACGACTTTCTTTGTCATATGCAGACAAAGGACCATTGACTGACCAGTTCTGCTGAGAGCATGAGTCCACATGGTCTTGTGTTGTCGGTGCCGCCATCTCAGCGTTTCACATTGTCCAGTTGTAAACTCATCATCATCATCATCATCAACTTCTCTGT
The DNA here is from genome assembly GCA_022114975.2 of Lampris megalopsis. NCBI lineage: Eukaryota > Metazoa > Chordata > Actinopteri > Lampriformes > Lampridae > Lampris > Lampris megalopsis. The sequence goes on along the minus strand of JAJHIY020001940.1, from coordinate 545,306 downwards.
GGATTGTCACCTTATCGTGTTGGAGAAGCTTGCGTGGTCCTGAGATCGCAAGAGCAATGCCGTCTGGAGCTATGCTCCTGGTAGGGTCACCCATGGTGGTAAGGTCAGGGGGAGGTCCTTATTAACTAACTAACTAACTAACTAACTAACTAACTAACTAACTAACTAACTAACAAACAGAGAGAGAATGGTCTGTGTTTCAACCTCTCCCACTTGGTGACAACGCTCTTGCTCTCTTTTAGTTTCTCCTCTTCAGTGAAATGTATTTCTGCCATAGAATTCAAACAGGGCACCTCTCCATGTCAA
>JAJHIY020001940.1:430000-542500 GCA_022114975.2 Lampris megalopsis | reverse complement strand
CACAACGTTTCAGTAGGACAACACACACATGACAGGACCACAATGTTTCAGTAGGGACAACACACAAAATGACAGGACAACAATGTTTCAGTAGGACAACACACACAATGACAGGACAACAATGTTTCAGTAGGACAACACACACACACAATGACAGGACCGCAACGCTTCAGTAGGGACAACACACACAATAACAGGACCACAACGTTTCAGTAGGACAACACACACATGACAGGACCACAATGTTTCAGTAGGACAACACACAAAATGACAGGACAACAATGTTTCGGTAGGACAACACACACAATGACAGGACAACAATGTTTCAGTAGGACAACACACACAATTACAGGACAACAATGTTTCAGTAGGACAACACACACAATGACAGGACCACAACGCTTCAGTAGGACAACACACACAATGACAGGACAACAATGTTTCAGTAGGACAACACACACAATGACAGGACAACAATGTTTCAGTAGGACAACACACACAATGACAGGACCACAACGCTTCAGTAGGACAACACACACAATGACAGGACAACAATGTTTCAGTAGGACAACACACACACACAATGACAGGACCGCAACGCTTCAGTAGAGACAACACACACAATGACAGGACCACAACGCTTCAGTAGGACAACACACACAATGACAGGACCGCAACGCTTCAGTAGGACAACACACACAATGACAGGACCGCAACGCTTCAGTAGGACAACACACACAATGACAGGACCGCAACGCTTCAGTAGGACAACACACACAATGACAGGACCGCAACGCTTCAGTAGGACAACACACACAATAACAGGACCACAACGTTTCAGTAGGACAACACACACATGACAGGACCACAATGTTTCAGTAGGGACAACACACACATGACAGGACCACAATGTTTCAGTAGGGACAACACACACAATGACAGGACCGCAACACTTCAGTAGGACAACACACATAATGACAGGACCGCAACGCTTCAGTAGGACAACACACACAATGACAGGACAACAATGTTTCAGTAGGACAACACACACAATGACAGGACCACAATGCTTCAGTAGGACAACACACACAATGACAGGACCGCAACGCTTCAGTAGGACAACACACACAATGACAGGACAACAACGCTTCAGTAGGACAACACACACAATGACAGGACAACAATGTTTCAGTAGGACTACACACAAAATGACAGGACAACAATGTTTCAGTAGGACAACACACACAATGACAGGACCACAACGCTTCAGTAGGACAACACACACAATGACAGGACCACAACGCTTCAGTAGCACAACCCACAAAATGACAGGACCGCAACGCTTCAGTAGGACAACACACACAATGACAGGACCGCAACGCTTCAGTAGGACAACACACACAATGACAGGACCACAACGCTTCAGTAGCACAACCCACAAAATGACAGGACCGCAACGCTTCAGTAGGACAACACACACAATGACAGGACCACAACGCTTCAGTAGGACAACACACACAATGACAGGACCGCAACGCTTCAGTAGGACAACACACACAATGACAGGACCACAACGCTTCAGTAGGACAACACAGACCACAACACTTCAGTAGGACAACACACAATGACAGGACCACAACGCTTCAGTAGGACAACACACACAATGACAGGACTACAACGCTTCAGTAGGACAACACACACAATGACAGGACCACAACGCTTCAGTAGGACAACACACACCACAACGCTTCAGTAGGACAACACACAAAATGACAAGACCACATCGCTTCAGTAGGACAACACACACAATGACGGGACCACATCGCTTCAGTAGGACAACACACACAATGACAGGACCACAACGCTTCATTAGGACAACACACACCACAACACTTCAGTAGGACAACACACAATGACAGGACCACAACGCTTCATAGGGCAACACACACAATGACAGGACCACAATGCTTCAGTAGGACAACACACAAAATGACAGGACCACAACGCTTCAGTAGGACAACAGGGAGACACCCTGAACAGGCCACCAGACCATCACAGGGTCCACACACACACACACACACACACACACACACACACACACACACACACACACACACACACACACACACATACACACACACACACATTCACATCTAGGGACAGTTCAGTATGGCTGAGTCACCTGACCTACATGTCTTTGGACTGTGGGAAGAAACCGGAGTCCCCGGAAGAAACCCATGCAGACACGGGGAGAACATGCAAACTCCACACAGAGGGCGACCTGGGACGACCCCCAAGGTTGGACTACCCCGGGGCTCGAACCCAGGACCTTCTTGCTGTGATTGTGTTCAAATCTGATTTTGGTTTTGATATACTTTAATGTTCTCCGTACATTTAAACCATCCTAGCTGTGTAGCTAGGAGCAGTGGGCAGCCGCCGTGCAGCGCCCGGGGATCAACTCCAGTTTATTCCCATTGCCTCGGTCAGGGACACAGACAGCAGTATTAACCCTAACATGCATGTCTTTTTGATGGTGGGGGAAACCGGAGCATCCGGAGAAAACCCACCGCAGACATGGGGAGAACATGCAAACTCCACACAGAGGACACTGCGGGCCTTTTTACCTGCCCAGGGAGCTAACGGCCATTACCATCTCCGCTGTATACATCCCCCCCACATGCTAATGCTAAGGTAGCACTTAAGCAGCTACAATGTGCCATCATCAGACAACAGACCAAACACCCGGACAATGCCTTTATCATAGGTGGTGACTTTAATCAGGCTAACCTCAGGGCTGTATTGCCCAAATTCCATCAGCATGTCTCCTGCCCCAGTAGGGGACAAAACACCCTGGAGCATCTCTATACAAACATTAAGGACTCATACAAAGCTACTCCCCGTCCCCACCTGGGGCATTCTGACCACCTCTGCCTGTTCCTGGTCCCAGCCTACAAACCCCTAATAAAACGGATCAAGCCAGCAGCAAAGTCAATCACTGTCTGGCCAGAAGGAGCAGTCTCTGAACTCCAGGACTGTTTTGACAACACAGACTGGAGTATTTTTGCACATTCAGCTACCCATGGTTCCGATATAGACATTAATGAACAGACATCTGCCATACTAGCCTACATTAACTTTTGCACCGAGTGTCACAACAAAAAAATCCATCTGTGCCTTTCCAAACCAGAAACCCTGGACGACCAGTGAGGTCCATCAGCTGCTGAAAGTCTGGGAGGCAGCGTTCAAGTCAGGTAACTGTGAGGCCTACAGCGCAGCCAGATCCAACCTCAAAAAGGGCATCAGAACAGCCAAACATAAATATTCCCTACGAATAGAGGACCACTTTCACAATAACTCTGATCCCCGGCAAATGTGGCAAGGCATTCAGTCTATCACAGACTACAAAAGCTCCAATAGTGGTTCCACTGTCCATGATACCTCCCTGCCAGACAGGCTAAATCATTCCTATGCCCGCTTTGACAAGGACAATACTGACCCAGCCACAAAAATCCCCTACCACCCAGAAAACCAGGTGCTCACTCTATCAGTCGCAGAGGTCAGAGAATCACTGCGCAGAGTGAACACATGGAAGGCTGCCGGACCGGACGGCATACCGGGTCGGGTCCTCCGGGAATGTGCCGACCAGCTGGCTGAGGTCTTCACAACTAATATTTAACCTCTCACTGTCCCAATCCATAGTCCTGGCATGCTTTAAGACCACCTCTCATTCCTGTCTCCAAGAAACCAACATCCACATGTATGAATGACTACCGACCCATAGCACTCACCCCCATTGCCATGAAGTGCTTTGAGAGACTGGTTCTGGCTCACATCAAAAACATCACCCCCCCCCCACATTCGACCCACATCAGTTCGCCTACCATCCCAAAAGGTCTATTGAGGATGCCATTGCCACTGCCCTGCACTTTGCTGTGACCCACCTTGAACTTAACAACACATACATCCGGATGCTGTTTATAGATTACAGCTCTGCCTTCAACACTATCATCCCCGCCAAACTAACCACCAAACTCCTCTCCCTTGGCCTCAACCCCTCCCTCTGTAACTGGACCCTGGACTTCCTGACCAACAGACCTCAGTCTGTTAGGTTAGGTGACCACACCTCCTCCACCCTGAGCCTCAGCATAGGTGTCCCTCAAGGCTGTGTTCTGAGCCCCCTCCTTTTCTTCCTCTTTACCCACAACTGCCTGCCAATTCGCCCTTCAAATGTTATAGTTAAGTTTGCAGATGACACCACAGTCATTAGCCGTATCACCAACAATGACGAGATGGCCTACAGGGACGAGATTCAGCACCTCACATCATGGTGTACTACCAACAATCTTCTCCTCAATGTGCAGAAGACAAAGGAGCTGATTGTGGACTTCAGGAGGTCTAGAAGCTGCAGCCACTCCCCCATACACATCAATGGGGTGGAAGTGGAGCATGTTTCCAGCTTTAAATTCCTTGGAGTCCACATCAGCGAGGACCTCTCCTGGACATAGAACACCCAGGCCCTTGTGAAAAAGGCCCAACAATGCCTGCTTTTCCTCGGAAGGCTGAGGAGCGCCCGTATATCCCCCAAAATTCTCACCAACTTCTACCACAGCACCATGGAGAGCATCCTGACCAGCTGCATCTCAGTGTGGTACGGCAACTGCACCTCAGTAGACCAGAAAGCTCTGCAGCGGGTCGTCAAGGCGGCCCAGCATATCACTGGTACCCAGCTCCCAGCCATAAAAGACATTTATCACAAACGCTGCCTTGGAAGGGGTCTGAGCATCAGCACAGATCCCACCCACCCCAACCATTGACTGCCCCCCCGCGCTCTGGGAGGCGCTACAGGAGCCTCAGAGCCTGCACTGCCAGGGACAAAAACAGCTTCTTTCCACAAGCTGTTGCCCACCTGAACCTGGCTACCCACTGAATGTCTGTAAATATGTTTTCACTCATGATTTTCTTTTTTTTAACTTATCTTTTGGTCTTCATGTGTGTATATCTTATACTGTGTTTGCTGTGTTTGTCTGTGTCTGTCTTGCACTGTTTGGTGAAGCCACAGCCCACATTTCATTTTTACATTTGTGCCTGCACATTTTTTTAATGACAATAAATTGGAATGAATTGACATGGGATGACCCCAAGGTTGGACTACTACGGACTCGAACCCAGGACCTTTTTGCTGTGAGGCTACCGTACTAACCACTGTGCCACCGTGTCACCCAAATGCATGTATATGTACAATGTGATTCACATTAGCAGCGGACGAGTGCGTGATGCACGAAACAAGCTTGTTCTGCTATGTATTAAAAGCTTTTTTTTCTACATCTATATTGATATCCCGCTCCTCACTTGTTGAGCACTTTTATCAACACCATTGACAGTTTCCAAAAAAAAATGATATATGTGTGTGTGTGTGTGTGTGTGTGTGTGTGTGTGTGTGTGTGTGAGTAACTTACTTTAGGTCCTGGAATGGTTCCGCCCTAACATGTGATGTCTCTACAGAGTGACCAAACACAACTCCTTCATCCCCTAGAGAGACGGAAAAGAAGAAGAACAAAAAGAAGGTAAAGAAAAAACACATATGAGACACAGAGTCGTTGTCAGATGCAGCACAATAAAGAACCACATAATCATATTTCTGCCTCAGGTTCTGTTACCAAAACTTGTTAAGATTTATGTCACAGCGCTGAATGATGCGTCATTTCAGTGCGTCATACACACACACACTCACACACACACACACACACACACACACACACATATGTATATATTTATATAAATATATACACACTCACACACACACATCACTATGAATGTTTCTATTAAAAGCAGTTTGAAGCACGGTGCTTTTCTGTCAACAGCTTGTACACGTGGTCGACTTGCTCGGGTGCAGCCGTGCCCACCACAACATGAAGGACTGGAGCACTGCAGGGGGCACACCACTCACGTGCAGCCGTGCCCACCACAACATGAAGGACTGGAGCACTGCAGGACATGCACCAGGGCATCCGGTCATAGTACAGGAAGTGAGAAAAAGAAGTGGCTCCTGGTAACAGGCCTACCGGGCTGTGTGAAGTCACTGTTATTAACTGCGCCTCTATTGTCACATAGTCCAAAAGCTTTGCCATTCATGTCACTACCAGAGCCCCAACGTGCTGCTGAAAACCTGAAGGAAGAGCCTAGCTGATCCTTCATGAGCGCTACACGTGCACTGTAAATGCTGCTGAGCTACAGGTAACTTTAGTTACTTTGCTGCTGGCTGCAAGTCAGTGTACCTGCCCTGCCCAGGGGGAGGGGCTACCGTAGGGTGGAGGGGCTTACTGGAGGGAGGGGCTTCTGTGCCCAGGGGCCCATTTTCTCATAATCCGCCTATGTTCCTGGTTGACCCGTGAGTTATCTAACATCAGTATGTTTCTGCTCTTCCCGTGTCTGACTAACCAGCATCCTGGCAGCTCCGCCGGCTCCACGGAAAACCAAGCAGACACACTTTTCTACCACACCACCATGTACGCATGTGCAGTGAGGCAATCCTTCCTGAATGAGACAGTGAATTTGGAGCTTCGTGGGGGAAAATTCAGCTCTTTTCATTTGAATGGAGTAATTGGATACTGCTTTGCAAAAAAAATAAATAAATCTTATTTGTAAAAATATTTTTCTAAAGGGCTGTGAACCAAGACAGTCTGACAGCACACACACAGTTTAGTCAAGCGTTCAACAACACGCTGACACACTGAGAGCTCGGCTGCCTATTAAGATACAAAGAGGAATATGGTGAAGAGCTAATCCATTTATGTGCATGTATAAATACACACACACACACACACACACACACACACACACACGTGTGTGTGTGTGTGTGTGCTGTCAAAGTTAATACAATTTTTGCATTTAACATTTTAACATCTATTTAACAATTTTACATCTATCTATCTATCTATCTATCTATCTATCTATCTATCTATCTATCTATCTATCTATCTATCTATCTATCTATCTATCTATCTATCTGTCTATCTATCTATCTATGTCTGTCTGTCTGTCTGTCTCTCTCTCTTTCTCAATTCAATATTCAATTCAATTCAATATGTGCTTCATTGGCATGACATACGGTTGTGTATATATTGCCAAAGCATGTAAAACAACAACAACACAATACAACAATGATTATAATAATAACAGCAACAACAACAATGATTATGATATCTCTCTCTCTCTCTCTCTCTCTCTCTCTCTCTCTCTCTCTCTCTCTCTGAGCGGAAGTGTGAGTGAGCGTGCTGAGCAGACGCCTGAGAACGGTTGTGAGCGTTTTTTTATCTTTTTTGCCATTTTTTCTGTGCAAATATTGTACATAGTGTGTTTCGTAGGGTTACTGGCTTGGTTTGTGTATATAAGGGGGTTTCAAGGGGTTTTGTGTGTGTGCGTGTTTGCGGCCGACCAGCGCTTGCTGGTCAGCGTGCTAAACGCCGGTATGGAGTTTACCAAACTCACCAGGGAACATGGCCTTAAAGTGTCGCCCGGTTTCCCGTGTTGGGTGGAGGACGGTGCCCTGGCAGTGGGGGAGGTTGTGGGTCACAGCAGCGTTAAATCTGCTGCTAGGATGAACGGCGCTGTGGTGATTTTTGTCGACGCTGTAGCCAAAGCACACCAGGTAGTCGAAGCCGGCGTTGTTGTTAATGACGGTTTCGTGTCGGTGTCGCCGCTCACCACGCCGTCGACAAGAGTCACCGTTTCCAACGTCCCGCCGTTCATCTCCGATGAGTTTTTGTCCAGAGAGCTGTGGAGGTATGGGAAAGTAGTCTCGTCCATCAGGAAACTGTCGTCTGGCGGCAAATCGCCGCTCCTGCGACATGTCGTTTCACACAGACGACAGGTTCACATGATCCTGAACAAACAAGACCAAGACTTGGATGTGGCTTTTAGGGTGAAGGTGGAGGATTTTGCCTATGTCATCTTTGTAAGCTCTGGGACCTTGATGTGTTTTGGCTGTGGGGGAGAGGGTCATTTGGTTCGGGCTTGCCCGGAGAAACACCCCTCCGATGGCAAAACGCAGAGTGAAGCGGGAGGACACGAACAGAGTGAAACCAGGCGGAACAGTGAAGAGACAACAGAAAAGGGACAGAGTCCAGATCACAGCAACAAAACTGAACCACCTAAACATAGTGAGAAGTCTAAACAGGAATACGTAAATGTTGAAAACGAAGCACAACGTGAACAGGCAATGGCATCAAACACTACAGGTGGAGTTGCAGAAGGTGTAGTGTTGAGCACTGAGGAGGACTTGCTGGAAGATGAAACAGTCTGTAAGGTTCCTGTGCTGAAGAGAAAGCAGGCGGCTGAACCGAGCGGCTCTCAAGCCAAGAAAGGAGCATTGACAAGGGAGAGGAGCAGGCAGTACGAGGAGCACCTGTCTGGGGATGGGTTGAGTGTGGAGGAAGAGGAGGAGGAGGAAGGGGACTGTGGTATAGGCAGCCGGGTACCTGTATTAAAGAAGAAGCAGCCAGAGGTACAAATGTCTGAAGATGAGTTGGAGGAGGATGGTGGTGTAGACAGCCAGACTCACACTTCCTCCCAGTTGTCAGGGGCGGCACAGCAGGAGTACTACGATGCACGCCAAATTAAGAAATTCTTGCAACGAACAAAAAGTTTGAGAAATGTCAAACTTGAGGACTTCTTTGCAGACAAAGAGCTGTTTCTGTACTCTGTTAAATCCCAGATGGGACACAAAGACGGATGCGGCTACACTGATCAGGAGATATACAGGTTACGGAAGATAGTTCTGAAAATCAAAGAAGAATTACAACATGAAGAGTCAGAGCCAATATAAGACAAATCTTGTCCCGTCCTGGTCAATGTTGTTGATGATGTGTAAGACCAGGCTGGTTGACAAGTGTGCTGCACCGGGCGCTCCTCCTCCTACTGCTGCTGGAGGAGCCACTGATACATGGCACCAGGCTGGTTGTCTACGACTGGTGCCTTCCAGGATTTCCCAGAAACTGTTTTCCTCCACCACCGTCACCCCGCAGCGCATAGTTGCTGCAGCAGGATTGGGACTCAACAACACCGAGGCCGTAGCTCAGCTGCTCGACGTGAGGTCTCCATGCCGCACACGGGACTTATTTTACAGCTACGATGTAAAAACTGCCTGAAGGAGGTGTTTTTTACGAATACTTGTTTGGACCACTTAATGGGTTTTGCTGTTTTTTGTATGAGCTGGATTATGAAGAGATGATTGTGTTTGGGTGTAAGCTGTTGGACTGTTGCATATTTGGAATAAATGTACTTTTAAAAACTCAAACTCTCTCTCTCTCAATTCATTTCTTTAGCTCTCTTGGCATGACCAAGTCAGGGTTCCCACATCTTGGAGATTTATTTAAAAAGGACAAAAACCTGGACATGTGTGAATGAGGTGACCGGTCATGTAAAACAGCAGGAAAATGGTGACAGTGATCAAGTGACCTCTAAATATTATTGAGGTCATGAAAACTGTACAGTTGGGTTATAAGGTCCCAGTAGAGAGGGTGAGCAGATTCAGGTACATCGATGTTCACATCGCCGAGGACCTAACATGGACACTTCACACAGACGCTTTGGTGAAGAAGGTGAGGCAGCGTCTTCGTCACGTCAGACAACTGAAGTAGTTCAGCATATCCCCACAGATCCAGAAAACCTATTCTGGTGCCATTGAGCACATCCTGGCAGGTGCCTCACTGCCTGGTATAGGAACTGTACCTCTCAAGACCAAAAAGCCCTGCAGAGAATGGTACTATAAGACACTAAGCATCACACTGGTCCAGACTGACCCCCCCCCCCTCCCCAGCAGGACTTGCATACCAGGTGGTGCAGGACTAGGGCTATAAGGATTATGGATCCCCATCATCCCAATAACGGACTGTTTCAGCCACTGTGTTCAGGCAGACACCTCCGCAGCCAAATGACCAACACTGAGAGTCAGAGTTTTATTCCCAGGCTATAAGGACAAAAGACCAGCACTGAGAGTCAGAGGCAGTTTTGTTCCCAGGCTATAAGCACACAAGAGCAGCACTGAGAGTCAGAAGGAGTTTTGTTCCCAGGCCATAAGGACACAAACCAGCACTGAGAGTCAGAAGGAGTTTTGTTCACGGGCCGTAAGGACACAAGACCAGCACTGAGAGTCAGAGGAGATTTGTTCCCAGGCCATAAGCACACAAGAGCAGCACTGAGAGTCAGAATGAGTTTTATTCCCAGGCCATAAGGACACAAACCAGCACTGAGAGTCAGAAGGAGTTTTGTTCACAGGCCGTAAGGACACAAGACCAGCACTGAGAGTCAGAGGAGTTTTGTTCCCAGGCCATAAGGACACAAGACCAGCACTGAGAGTCAGAAGGAGTTTTGTTAACAGGCCACAAGGACACTCAACTCAAAATAACAATGACAATCATATGTGCAATACTACTGCCACTTTTACCACTTTATCACTCTGCCTTAGACACTTTACTCATTCAGTCTATTTGCACATTTGTACTTGTATTGCACACAGCAACTGCTCAACTCACGTCCCTTGTTGCACTTTTGGAGTTTGCCAAAAAAAAGTATCTCACTGCTCATTGTACTTGTGCTTGAATTATGTGGCACATAAACCTTTGAAGCTTGAATCTTAAAATCATATTTTGAGCCGGCACATTGGCATATGTTCAGCTACCAGATAAAAGTTACACAGCCCGGGACGTCCAGACAGAGTAGCGGTCTATTCTGTTGCTTACCAACACGGGCATCGCCGGTTCGAATCCCCGTGTTACTTCTTCCAGCTTGGTCGGGCGTCCCTACAGACACAATTGGCTGTGTCTGCAGCTGGGAAGCCGGATGTGTATGTGTCCTGGTCGCTGCACTAGCGCCTCCTATGGTCGGTCGGGGCGCCTCTTCGGGGAGGGGCAGGGGGGAATAGCGTGATCCTCCCACGCGCTATGTCCCTCTGGTGAAACTCCTCACTGTCAGGTGAAAAGAAGCGGCTGGTGGCTCCACATGTATGGGAGGAGGCATGTGGTAGTCTGCAGCCCTCCCCAAATCAGCAGAGGGGGTGGAGCTGAGACCGGGACAGCTCAGAAGAGTGGGGTAGTCGGCCAAGTACAAATGGGGAGAAAAAAAAGAAAAGGGGAAAAAAACATCTCTCTCTCTTGCCTGCTCTCTCATCCTACCACTAACCTTGCCCTGTTGCTATGCAGGACCTGTGTGGCAGCTGTAAAAGTCATCAGTTTGATCCTGATAGTCCTGTCAACAGTACCAAATGCAATGAGAACGTCAGTACTCGGCTGCACTGTGTGGGAACGCCAAAACATCCATTTGTGCTGGAAAGATATAGTCGACCTGTTGCCACTTATAGCTGCTATGGAAATGCCTGTTGGGGCAAAGGCCTGTATGGTAGGTATCTATTGTGATCACTTTGTACCAGAAGCTTTGTTAGTATGTGCCTGCTTCATAGCACAGGGACTGTATTGAGGTGGAAACGTGTGGACGGTGCTACACCTGCAATGTGGTTACGGGAAATATCGTCCTGCTTTCCTTTGGAGAAATCCCTGAATATTTGATGTTGAGGGTGGGTGTGGGGGGAGGAGGGTGTTGGTAAATGTCAATGTATGTATGACTGCCTGTTCTTTCCATGCCAAATACCAGTAAATAGGATGTCAAAACAGCTTGCCGTGTGTCTCTGCAGCTTGGCCTTGGTTGTGTCTCTCCCTGTCCTGCTCAGCCCGCTTATTTCTGCAGCAGGAGCATGTAAACACTCAACTGAAGCCAATGGACATGGCGGCCTGTGGACCATTCTGTATGTTTCCCTTCCTTCCTCCACCCACAGTTGACATAGAGGTGACCTTTCTCCTCTAATGAACAGTGTCCTTCTCTTAAACCTTCTCACTCTTTGCACTTCTTCTCCAACTCCTCCACGCACACTTTCCACCAGTTGGTTTCTTCACACCAGTGCCCGTGAAATGCTCCAACTGAAGAGGTCCTGAGACGAGTCGTGCTGGGTGTCAGATGTGCTGGGACAGCAGCTCGTATACTTGCTTTGCTACAAAGCAGGCAGGGTTTTGTTCTGTTTTTCGTTCTTTGTCGTCCTCCAGTGACCATCACATCCTGTCAAACGGACACCTCCGCAGCAGGGGCTGTGAAGGACCGGTCCAAACCTTCTGCAAAACAATCCCAAGGACACGACATCAAGGCTGAGTGTTGTAAGTGGTGGAGTGTCCTCTTTTCTTCTAGCACCTTCTTTCTTACCCATCCTTACACACACACACACACACACACCCACACCCTTTTCTCAGACACAAAGACTTTTGACACGGAGCAGTGAATCATGTTAAGCATGTTGTGTGCCTGTGTGTCTGTGGTCATGTGGTCATGTGGTATTGGAGATAACAGTGTGTAATAGTGTGTCTGTGATCATGTGGAGATAGGAGTGTGTAATAGTGTGTCTGTGGTCATGTGGTATTGGAGATAACAGTGTGTAATAGTGTGTCTGTGGTCATGTGGTATTGGAGATAACAGTGTGTAATAGTGTGTCTGTGGTCATGTGGTCATGTGGTATTGGACATAACAGTGTGTAATAGCGTGTCTGTGGTCATGTGGAGATAGGAGTGTGTAATAGTGTGTCTGTGATCATGTTTAGATAGGAGTGTGTAATAGTGTGTCTGTAGTCATGTGGAGATAGGAGTGTGTAATAGTGTGTCTTTGGTCGTGGAGATAGGAGTGTGTAATAGTGTGTCTGTGGTCATGTTTAGATAGGGTTGTGTAACAGTGTGTCTGTTGTCATGTGGAGATAGGAGAGTGTAATAGTGTGTCTGTGGTCACGTGGTGTTGAGATAACAGTGTGTAATAGCATGTCTGTCGTCATGTGCAGATATGAGTGTGTAATAGTGTGTCTGTGGTCATGTGGGGATAGGAGTGTGTAATAGTGTGTCTGGGGTCATGTGGCCACGTGGTATTGGAGATAACATTGTGTAATAGTGTGTCTGTGGTCATGTGGAGATAGTAGTGTGTAATAGAGTGTCTGTAGTCATGTGGAGATAGTAGTGTGTAACAGTGTGTCTGTGGTCATGTGGAGATAGGAGTGTGTAACAGTGTGTCTGTGGTCATGTGGAGATAGGAGTGTGTAATAGTGTGTCTGTGGTCATGTGGAGATAGTAGTGTGTAATAGAGTGTCTGTGGTCATGTGGAGATAGGAGTGTGTAATAGAGTGTCTGTGGTCATGTGGAGATAGGAGTGTGTAACAGTGTGTCTGTGGTCATGTGGAGATAGGAGTGTGTAACAGTGTGTCTGTGGTCATGTGGAGATAGGAGTGTGTAATAGTGTGTCTGTGGTCATGTGGAGATAGTAGTGTGTAATAGAGTGTCTGTGGTCATGTGGAGATAGGAGTGTGTAATAGAGTGTCTGTGGTCATGTGGAGATAGGAGTGTGTAATAGTGTGTCTGTGGTCATGTGGAGATAGGAGTGTGTAACAGTGTGTCTGTGGTCATTTGGAGATAGGAGTGTGTAATAGTGTGTCTGTGGTCATGTGGAGATAGGAGTGTGTAACAGTGTGTCTGTGGTCATTTGGAGATAGGAGTGTGTAACAGTGTGTCTGTGGTCATGTGGAGATAGGAGTGTGTAATAGCGTGTCTGTGGTCATGTGGAGATAGGAGTGTGTAATAGTGTGTCTGTGGTCATATGTAGATAACAGCGTGTAATAGTGTGTCTGTGGTCAAGTTGAGATAGGAGTGTGTAATAGTGTGTCTGTGGTCATGTAGAGATAAGAGTGTGTATTAGTGTGTCTGGGGTCATGTTGTGGTAGTAGTGTGTAATAGTGTGTCTGTGGTCATGTGGAGATAGTAGTGTGTAATAGTGTGTCTGTGGTCATGTGGAGATAGGAGTGTGTAATAGTGTGTCTGGGGTCATGTGGAGATAGTAGTGTGTAATAGAGTGTCTGTGGTCATGTGGAGATAGGAGTGTGTAATAGAGTGTCTGTGGTCATGTGGAGATAGGAGTGTGTAACAGTGTGTCTGTGGTCATGTGGAGATAGTAGTGTGTAATAGTGTGTCTGTGGTCATGTGGAGATAGGAGTGTGTAATAGTGTGTCTGGGGTGGAGATAGGAGTGTGTAACAGTGTGGAGAGATAGTAGTGTGTAATAGAGTGTCTGTGGTCATGTGTAGATAGGAGTGTGTAACAGTGTGTCTGTGGTCATTTGGAGATAGGAGTGTGTAATAGTGTGTCTGTGGTCATGTGGAGATAGGAGTGTGTAACAGTGTGTCTGTGGTCATGTGGAGATAGGAGTGTGTAACAGTGTGTCTGTGGTCATGTGGAGATAGGAGTGTGTAACAGTGTGTCTGTGGTCATGTGGAGATAGGAGTGTGTAATAGTGTGTCTGTGGTCATGTGGAGATAGGAGTGTGTAACAGTGTGTCTGTGGTCATTTGGAGATAGGAGTGTGTAACAGTGTGTCTGTGGTCATGTGGAGATAGGAGTGTGTAATAGCGTGTCTGTGGTCATGTGGAGATAGGAGTGTGTAATAGTGTGTCTGTGGTCATATGTAGATAACAGCGTGTAATAGTGTGTCTGTGGTCAAGTTGAGATAGGAGTGTGTAATAGTGTGTCTGTGGTCATGTGGAGATAAGAGTGTGTATTAGTGTGTCTGGGGTCATGTTGTGGTAGTAGTGTGTAATAGTGTGTCTGTGGTCATGTGGAGATAGTAGTGTGTAATAGTGTGTCTGTGGTCATGTGGAGATAGGAGTGTGTAATAGTGTGTCTGGGGTCATGTGGAGATAGTAGTGTGTAATAGAGTGTCTGTGGTCATGTGGAGATAGGAGTGTGTAATAGTGTGTCTGTGGTCATGTGGAGATAGGAGTGTGTAATAGAGTGTCTGTGGTCATGTGGAGATAGGAGTGTGTAATAGTGTGTCTGTGGTCATGTGGAGATAGGAGTGTGTAACAGTGTGTCTGTGGTCATTTGGAGATAGGAGTGTGTAATAGTGTGTCTGTGGTCATGTGGAGATAGGAGTGTGTAACAGTGTGTCTGTGGTCATTTGGAGATAGGAGTGTGTAATAGTGTGTCTGTGGTCATGTGGAGATAGGAGTGTGTAACAGTGTGTCTGTGGTCATGTGGAGATAGGAGTGTGTAATAGTGTGTCTGTGGTCATGTGGAGATAGTAGTGTGTAATAGAGTGTCTGTGGTCATGTGGAGATAGGAGTGTGTAATAGTGTGTCTGTGGTCATGTGGAGATAGGAGTGTGTAATAGAGTGTCTGTGGTCATGTGGAGATAGGAGTGTGTAACAGTGTGTCTGTGGTCATGTGGAGATAGGAGTGTGTAACAGTGTGTCTGTGGTCATGTGGAGATAGGAGTGTGTAATAGTGTGTCTGTGGTCATGTGGAGATAGGAGTGTGTAACAGTGTGTCTGTGGTCATGTGGAGATAGGAGTGTGTAACAGTGTGTCTGTGGTCATGTGGAGATAGGAGTGTGTAACAGTGTGTCTGTGGTCATGTGGAGATAGGAGTGTGTAACAGTGTGTCTGTGGTCATTTGGAGATAGGAGTGTGTAACAGTGTGTCTGGGGTCATGTGGAGATAGGAGTGTGTAATAGTGTGTCTGTGGTCATGTGGAGATAGGAGTGTGTAATAGTGTGTCTGTGGTCATGTGGAGATAGTAGTGTGTAATAGTGTGTCTGTGGTCATGTGGAGATAGGAGTGTGTAATAGAGTGTCTGTGGTCATGTGGAGATAGGAGTGTGTAATAGTGTGTCTGTGGTCATGTGGAGATAGGAGTGTGTAACAGTGTGTCTGTGGTCATGTGGAGATAGGAGTGTGTAACAGTGTGTCTGTGGTCATTTGGAGATAGGAGTGTGTAACAGTGTGTCTGTGGTCATGTGGAGATAGGAGTGTGTAATAGCGTGTCTGTGGTCATGTGGAGATAGGAGTGTGTAATAGTGTGTCTGTGGTCATATGTAGATAAGAGCGTGTAATAGTGTGTCTGTGGTCAAGTTGAGATAGGAGTGTGTAATAGTGTGTCTGTGGTCATGTGGAGATAAGAGTGTGTATTAGTGTGTCTGGGGTCATGTTGTGGTAGTAGTGTGTAATAGTGTGTCTGTGGTCATGTGGAGATAGTAGTGTGTAACAGTGTGTCTGTGGTCATGTGGAGATAGGAGTGTGTAATAGAGTGTCTGTGGTCATGTGGAGATAGGAGTGTGTAACAGTGTGTCTGTGGTCATGTGGAGATAGGAGTGTGTAACAGTGTGTCTGTGGTCATTTGGAGATAGGAGTGTGTAATAGTGTGTCTGTGGTCATGTGGAGATAGGAGTGTGTAACAGTGTGTCTGTGGTCATTTGGAGATAGGAGTGTGTAACAGTGTGTCTGTGGTCATGTGGAGATAGGAGTGTGTAACAGTGTGTCTGTGGTCATGTGGAGATAGGAGTGTGTAATAGTGTGTCTGTGGTCATGTGGAGATAGTAGTGTGTAATAGAGTGTCTGTGGTCATGTGGAGATAGGAGTGTGTAATAGAGTGTCTGTGGTCATGTGGAGATAGGAGTGTGTAATAGTGTGTCTGTGGTCATGTGGAGATAGGAGTGTGTAACAGTGTGTCTGTGGTCATTTGGAGATAGGAGTGTGTAACAGTGTGTCTGTGGTCATGTGGAGATAGGAGTGTGTAATAGCGTGTCTGTGGTCATGTGGAGATAGTAGTGTGTAATAGAGTGTCTGTGGTCATGTGGAGATAGGAGTGTGTAATAGAGTGTCTGTGGTCATGTGGAGATAGGAGTGTGTAATAGTGTGTCTGTGGTCATATGTAGATAACAGCGTGTAATAGTGTGTCTGTGGTCATGTGGAGATAGGAGTGTGTAACAGTGTGTCTGTGGTCATGTGGAGATAGGAGTGTGTAACAGTGTGTCTGTGGTCATGTGGAGATAGGAGTGTGTAACAGTGTGTCTGTGGTCATGTGGAGATAGGAGTGTGTAACAGTGTGTCTGTGGTCATGTGGAGATAGGAGTGTGTAATAGTGTGTCTGTGGTCATGTGGAGATAGTAGTGTGTAATAGAGTGTCTGTGGTCATGTGGAGATAGGAGTGTGTAATAGAGTGTCTGTGGTCATGTGGAGATAGGAGTGTGTAATAGTGTGTCTGTGGTCATGTGGAGATAGGAGTGTGTAACAGTGTGTCTGTGGTCATTTGGAGATAGGAGTGTGTAACAGTGTGTCTGTGGTCATGTGGAGATAGGAGTGTGTAATAGCGTGTCTGTGGTCATGTGGAGATAGGAGTGTGTAATAGTGTGTCTGTGGTCATATGTAGATAACAGCGTGTAATAGTGTGTCTGTGGTCAAGTTGAGATAGGAGTGTGTAATAGTGTGTCTGTGGTCATGTGGAGATAAGAGTGTGTATTAGTGTGTCTGGGGTCATGTTGTGGTAGTAGTGTGTAATAGTGTGTCTGTGGTCATGTGGAGATAGTAGTGTGTAATAGTGTGTCTGTGGTCATGTGGAGATAGGAGTGTGTAATAGTGTGTCTGGGGTCATGTGGAGATAGTAGTGTGTAATAGAGTGTCTGTGGTCATGTGGAGATAGGAGTGTGTAATAGTGTGTCTGTGGTCATGTGGAGATAGGAGTGTGTAACAGTGTGTCTGTGGTCATGCGGAGATAGGAGTGTGTAATAGTGTGTCTGTGGTCATGTGGAGATAGGAGTGTGTAATAGTGTGTCTGTGGTCATGTGGAGTAAGGAGTGTGTAATAGTGTGTCTGTGGTCATATGTAGATAACAGCGTGTAATAGTGTGTCTGTGGTCATGTGGAGATAAGAGTGTGTAATAGTGTGTCTGGGGTCATGTTGAGATAGGAGTGTGTAATAGTGTGTCTGTGGTCATGTTGAGATAGGAGTGTGTAATAGTGTGTCTTTGGTCATGCGGAGATAGGAGTGTGTAACAGTGTGTCTGTGGTCATGTGGAGATAGGAGTGTGTAACAGTGTGTCTGTGGTCATGTGGAGATAGGAGTGTGTAATAGTGTGTCTGTGGTCATTTGGAGATAGGAGTGTGTAATTGTGTGTCTGTGGTCATGTGGAGATAGGAGTGCGTAATAGTGTGTCTGTGGTCATGTGGAGATAGGAGTGCGTAACAGTGTGTCTGTGGTCATGTGGAGATAGGAGTACGTAACAGTGTGTCTGTGGTCATGTGGAGATAGGAGTGTGTAATAGTGTGTCTGTGGTCATGTGGAGATAGGAGTGTGTAACAGTGTGTCTGTGGTCATGTGGAGATAGGAGTGTGTAACAGTGTGTCTGTGGTCATGTGGAGATAGGAGTGTGTAATAGTGTGTCTGTGGTCATGTGGAGATAGGAGTGTGTAATTGTGTGTCTGTGGTCATGTGGAGATAGGAGTGCGTAATAGTGTGTCTGTGGTCATGTGGAGATAGGAGTACGTAACAGTGTGTCTGTGGTCATGTGGAGATAGGACTGTGTAATAGTGTGTCTGTGGTCATGTGGAGATAGGAGTGTGTAATAGTGTGTCTGTGGTCATGTGGAGATAGGAGTGTGTAACAGTGTGTCTGTGGTCATGTGGAGATAGGAGTGTGTAACAGTGTGTCTGTGGTCATGTGGAGATAAGAGTGTGTAATAGTGTGTCTGTGGTCATGTGGAGATAGGAGTGTGTAATAGTTTGTCTGTGGTCATGTGGAGATAGGAGTGTGTAATAGTGTGTCTGTGGTCATGTGGAGATAGGAGTGTGTAATAGTGTGTCTGTGGTCATGTGGAGATAGGAGTGTGTAATAGTGTGTCTGTGGTCATGTGGAGATAGGAGTGTGTAATAGTGTGTCTGTGGTCATGTGGAGATAGGAGTGTGTAATAGTGTGTCTGTGGTCATGTGGAGATAGGAGTGTGTAATAGATGAAAGGACATGTTACGTTTATAAGTCCGTGCTCCCTCTTTCTTTTCATCACTCTCTTTTCCTCAGCTTTTTTCTCCTTTCTTCCTCCCCCCCTCCTCATTTTGTTCTTCATCAAACATTTCTAGTAAGTGATAGCATCCATCACCTCTAGACCTCCACCTCTTCACCTTCTCCATTCATCCTTCACTCCTTTGCTCCTTCAGAGTGCCTGTAATAGACTCATTCCCCCAATTACCCAGCTGGAGAGCACAGCTTTCTGTGTGTGTGTGTGTGTGTGTGTTTGTGTGTGTGTGTGTGTGTTAATGGGTGGGTGGGGGCATCAGTACTTAAGCAGGCAGAGAAGGTAGACATACACACTCACACACACAGCTGGCTAACCCTTGCCTTCTTCCACTTGACCGCGTCTCAACCTCGTTAAATCAGAGCGAGAGAGAGAGAGCGAGAGAGAGAGAGAGAGAGAGAGAGAGAGAGAGAGAGAGAGAGAGAGAGAGAGAGAGAGAGAGACAGAGACAGAGACAGAGACAGAGACAGAGACAGAGACAGAGACAGAGACAGAGGGGCACTTCCTCCCTAAATATGAAAAATGTGAAAAGCAGCACCGGGCTTTTGTCCAGGAGCTGGAACATGTGACTCCAGAGTAGCAGGACATGGAGGACGCAGGTAAGCTGCGGGGGGTCCTGGGAGGGGGGCCAGCGGCGAGCATTGCACCAAGATTTATATTATCCTGCCACAACCTGAGACAGTGGGTGACGGCACCTCTTGCTACTGTTGTTGTTTGATATCATAATCATTGTTGTTGTTGCTGTTATTATCATAATCATTGTTGTGTTGTGTTGTTGTTGTTTTACATGCTTTGGTAATATGTACACAAACGTATGTTATGCCAACAAAGCACATATTGAATTGAATTGAATTGAGAGAGACAAAAATTACAGTTGCTCGAATGCACTATAAAAGACAACCAAAACCCACTGGATTTTCCAATAACACAAGAAGAATTGGCACAGGAGCTCAAATCCTTAAAACCCAATAAAGCTTGTGGCCTTGACAGCATCAGAAGTGAGATGCTTAAAAACAGCACACCTGAGCTGCAAAGGCCAGTACTCAAGTTGTTCACCATCCTTCTAAGTTTGGGATATTTTCCTGACACCTGGAGCAAAGGGCTTATAACTCATATTCATAAAAATGGAGACAAATTGGATCCTAATAACTTCAGAGGCATTTGTGTGAGCAGTAGTCTGGGGAAGGTGTTTAATAGCATTTTGAACAATGGAATTCTAACCCTCCTTAACAAACACAATGTCCTGAGCAAAGGTCAAATTGGCTTCCTCCCAAATCACCGGACTACGGACCATATTTACACCCTACACACCCTCATAAATGAAAATGTGAACATACTCAACATAAAAACAAATTATTCACTTGTTTTATCGACTTCAAAAAAGCATTTGATTCTATTTGGCATTACGGATTGTTCTACAAATTAATGGAAAGTGGTGTAGGGGGAAAAACATATGATATCATAAAATCAATGTACTCAGGAGCTAAGTGTGGAATCAAAATAGGATCCAAAAGAACTCACTATATCCCTCAGGAGTGCGGAGTGAGACAGAGCTGCCCTTTAAGCCCAACTCTGTTTAACTTGTATATCAGTGAGTTGGCAACTATGGTGGAAAACTCACCAGCAACTGGACTCACTCTGCAAGACAGTGAGGTCAAATTCCTGCTCTATGCGGATGACCTGGTCCTTCTTCCACCATCGGAGGAAGGACTCCAGACTCAATTAGACATTCTTCAAAAGTTTTGTCAGACCTCGGCCCTGACAGTTAACATGAGTAAAACTAAAATAATTATATTTCAGAAAAGATCCAGATATCAGCGAAGACAGCACATATCTAGATCAGGACTAAATGAAATTGAGCATACATTTAATTATACCTACCTAGGCCTTAGAATCAATTCTAGAGGAACTTTCAACATGGCAGTGAATGAACCAAGAGACAAGGCACGCAGGGCTCTACTTGCCATAAAAAGACAAATCCCTTTTGAATTTCCAATTAGAATCTGGTTAAAAATATTTGAATCAGTCATAGAACCAATTGCCTTTTATGGCAGTGAAGTATGGGGTCCACTTGCAAGTCAAGAACTAGATAAATGGGAAAAACACCCAACTGAGATCCTGCATGTTGAATTCTGTAAAAACATTCTTAAAGTCCATCGGCACACCACAAACAATGCATGCAGGGCAGAACGAGGCCAATATCCTCTTCTGATCAAAATTTAAAAAAGAGCAATCAAATTCTGGAAACATCTAACATTCAGCGACCCACACTCTTTCCATTATAAAGCCTTGCAATACCAAGAGTTGAGCAAAGATAAGAACTCTCTTACCAACCTGGTCTTCGGCCATCATGTTCCACTAACACATACCAACACTTTAGAGGCACAAGACCAGGTCCAAACTACACAACATATTCGGCTTCAACAAATTCCCTCAAACCTAAAAGACAATTATTATGAATATTGGCAATCTAAAACAAAATCCCAAAGCAAGATGTAGCGCTATTTGGCCCTAGACAGAGAGTACATATTAGCAGATTACCTCATTCAAATAAAAGAAACAAATTTGAGAAACATACTGACGAAATACAGACTCAGTGAGCATCGCCATAGAAACAGACTCAGTGAGCATCGCCATAGAAACAGATTCAGTGAGCATCGCCATAGAAACAGACTCAGTGAGCATCGTGTAGCAGTAGAAACAGGCAGACATAAAAAGACCCGGATGCCAAAACGTTTCTGTCAACAGTGTGAAGACAATGTTGTCGAGACAGAGCTGCACTTTTTAGCTGAATGCAAGACATTCTGGGAAATCCGCCATTACTACTTCCAGAAACTTGAGGAGAGACACCCCAAATTCACTGCCCTGCCAAACCCCAGAAAACTGCCCCACATACTAGGTGAAAACAGAGACAGCTGTACTGTGACACCCCAAATTCATGGCCCTGCCGAACCCCAGAAAACTGCCCCACATACTAGGTGACACAGAGACAGCTGTACTGTGACACCCCAAATTCATGGCCCTGCCGAACCCCAGAAAACTGCCCCACATACTAGGTGACACAGAGACAGCTGTACTGTGGCTGCACAGTATGTTCTAGTCTGCCACCGTCTGAGGGACAGTGAGTGATACCCCGTACTCCTTCCCAACGGGGAGGACCGGGACAACACTCGGACACACACACACACACAGTCACATACACACACACACACACACACACACACACACACACACACACACACACACAGACAGCCCCCCCGAACACACAGTCACATACATACATACATACACACACACACACACACACACACACACACACACACACACACACAAACACAGACAGCCCCCCCAGACACACAGTCACATGCACACACACACTCCACACTCTCTCTCTCTCACACACACACACAAACTTGCTTGCTGGTTGTCCATGGTGCCCGATGATGACCATCTTCTTCTATTTGTGGGTCCTTTGAGGACTCAGACAGCAGAAGATACCTGCGCAGCAGAGATGGTTTTTAAAGTGGCATGGGGGGTGGGGCGCTTCTCCCAACGCCACATGACTTGATTGTAGAGGAGATGGTTCCGATGGCAAGGGGGATCCCTAGACGACCGGCACCTCCACACAACTGCAGGGGGCTGCCGGAAATCCAGTTTTTCGGAAATCGCCTCGAAGCGTGCCGCCACAGCTTGCTTTTCTGTTGGGGTGAGCTCCCTTAGCCTTATGTCTTCCCAGACTCACCCACAAGGCAGCGGGGCAGTGGTTGATAGGTGCCAGGGCGTGTCCACCAGGGTGGGCCTGCACACCATATCTCTGGGGCCCACTGCTGCTCCGAGATCCCCTGCCAAGTCAGCCTGGGGCCACAAGACCCCAGTTACCATGTGTGGCCACGGGGAGGCCTGGCAGGAGTCCTGGTGAAGGAGAGGCTATGTACTGGCAAGGGAAGGCTTACACGCTAGCATGCTGCCCTATTCGCCACAGAGGCTAGCCAGCGGCAGCAAGCTAAGGGCAGGAGTCTTGGTGAAGGAGAGGCTATGTACTGGCAAGGGAAGGCTTACACGCTAGCATGCTGCCCTATTGGCCACAGAGGCTAGCCAGCGGCAGCAAGCTAAGGGCAGGAAGGACACAAGCGGGTTGGAAGAACACATGCACCTTCCCTCCAACTACACACTGCTGCACTAGACGCATCACAACACCCTGTGTGTATGTACACACACACACACACACACAAACTCACACACATACACACACACACACACAAACTCACACGCATACACACACACACACACACACACACACACACACACTTACAGGGCCACACAGACGATGGCAGAAAGATTGTTATTGCATGTGTTGATGTATATGTGTTCTGTATTGTATACTGTTCTTGTCCTTGATGTGATCACACTCTCTCTCACACACACACACACACATACTCTCTCTCACACACACACACACACACATGCAGAGACTGACTAATTCACACACATGCACTCACACAGGATCTTGCTGCCATGACGTAGTAGCTGTGTAAGATGTTGTACTGCTTGTGTTGCTGTGTATGTGTTGTGTGTTGCTGCACCGTTGTTGTCTTTTATGTGAAAATGCGTCACAATACACATACATGGATATTTGTCATGCTGATAAAAGCACATTTTAATTTGAGAGAGAGAGAGAGAGAGAGAGAGAGAGAGAGGACACACGAGATGAGCTCTTAAAAAATATATCAAACATTGGGTCTCTATTGAGACAGAGAATTTAGAAAAGAGTCTAAAAGAAGAAGACATGGTAAATCGTTTTCCTAACAGAAAATCCTCCTTTAACCCGACAAGGAAACCCAAGTTTTAGATTAAATCTGCACGGAAGAGTTCGCTAACAGCTTGTTAGCCGGCTAACCTGCAAGCCAACCGTAAAGCAAAACAACTCAACAACTAACGTGACCTGGTCTAACGTGGCCTGGTCTAAAGTGACCTGGTCTAACGTGACCTGATCAAACGTGGCCTGGTCTAACGTGACCTGGTCAAACGTGGCCTGGTCTAACGCGACCTGGTCTAACGCGACCTGGTCTAACGCGGCCTGGTCTAACGCGACCTGGTCTAACGTGACCTGGTCTAACGTGACCTGGTCAAACGTGGCCTGGTCTAACGTGGCCTGGTCTAACGTGACCTAGTCTGATGTGACCTGGTCTAACGTGACCTGGTCTAACGTGACCTGGTCAAACGTGGCCTGGTCTAACGTGACCTGGTCTAACGTGACCTGGTCTAACGTGACCTGGTCTAACGTGGCCTGGTCAAACGTGGCCTGGTCTAACGTGACCTGGTCTAACGTGACCTGGTCTAACGTGGCCTGGTCTAACGTGACCTGGTCTAACGTGACCTGGTCAAACGTGACCTGGTCTAACGTCAACTGGTCTAACGCGACCTGGTCTAACGCGACCTGGTCTAACGCGGCCTGGTCTAATGCGGCCTGGTCTAACGCGACCCGGTCTAACGTGACCCGGTCTAACGTGGCCCGGTCTAACGTGGCCTGGTCTAACGTGACCTGGTCTAACGTGGCCCGGTCTAACGTGACCCGGTCTAACGCGATCCGGTCTAACGCGACCCGGTCAAACGCGACCCGGTCTAACGCGACCTGGTCTAACGCGGCCTGGTCTAACGCGGCCTTGTCTAACGTGACCTGGTCTAACATCACCTGGTCTAACGTGGCCTGGTCTAACGTGACCTGGTCTAACGTGGCCTGGTCTAACGTGACCTGGTCTAACGTGACCTGGTCTAACGTGACCTGGTCTAACGTTACGGATCCAACCCGAAGAAACACGCCACCTGCCGACGCAAATTAGCTAACGTTAGCCAGCAAAACAAAACAATAAACCGTTGGTGGTGGTAAATATTACCGATCGTCATGGAAACCAAGCCAACTGAAGCTAGTGTCATGAATTACCCGGCGGACTGCAAGAGCACGCAGGCTAGGAAGAAACACAAGGAGAAAGTGTTAAACGACAACCCAGACACACTATACGCGGACTTTATCTGTATGCTTGGAAAACTACTAACACACAACTTAATCTTCCACACCACACAACTGTCAGCATGGAAAGCTGCCATCTGCCAACACTATAAACACGTATTTAAAGAGGGAATCGGCCGTGGAGGACGGTTCACAGTGTGCACGGATAAAAATCTGGACACCGATAATGCGATACTGACCACCACATACTACACTAAAGGAGCTATACTGCTACACACATACTACACATACTACACTAAAGGAGCTATACTGCTACACACATACTACACATACTACACTAAAGGAGCTATACTGCTACACACATACTACACATACTACACTAAAGGAGCTATACTGCTACACACATACTACACATACTACACTAAAGGAGCTATACTGCTACACACATACTACACATACTACACTAAAGGAGCTATACTGCTACACACATACTACACATACTACACTAAAGGAGCTATACTGCTACACACATACTACACATACTACACTAAAGGAGCTATACTGCTACACACATACTACACATACTACACTAAAGGAGCTATACTGCTACACACATACTACACATACTACACTAAAGGAGCTGTACTGCTACACACATACTACACATACTACACTAAAGGAGCTGTACTGCTACACACATACTACACATACTACACTAAAGGAGCTGTACTGCTACACACATACTACACATACTACACTAAAGGAGCTATACTGCTACTATACATACTACACATACTACACTAAAGGAGCTGTACTGCTACACACATACTACATATACTACACTAAAGGAGCTATACTGCTACACAAATACTACACATACTACACTAAAGGAGCTATACTGCTACACAAATACTACACATACTACACTAAAGGAACTATACTGCTGCACACATACTACACATACTACACTAAAGGAGCTATACTGCTGCACACATACTACACATACTACACTAAAGGAGCTATACTGCTACACACATACTACACATACTACACTAAAGGAGCTATACTGCTACACACATACTACACATACTACACTAAAGGAGCTATACTGCTACACACATACTACACATACTACACTAAAGGAGCTATACTGCTACACACATACTACACATACTACACTAAAGGAGCTATACTGCTACACACATACTACACATACTACACTAAAGGAGCTATACTGCTACACACATACTACACATACTACACTAAAGGAGCTATACTGCTACACACATACTACACATACTACACTAAAGGAGCTATACTGCTACACACATACTACACATACTACACTAAAGGAGCTATACTGCTACACACATACTACACATACTACACTAAAGGAGCTGTACTGCTACACACATACTACACATACTACACTAAAGGAGCTATACTGCTACACACATACTACACATACTACACTAAAGGAGCTATACTGCTACTATACATACTACACATACTACACTTAAGGAACTATACTGCTACACACATACTACACATACTACACTAAAGGAGCTATACTGCTACTATACATACTACACATACTACACTTAAGGAACTATACTGCTACACACATACTACACATACTACACTAAAGGAACTACTGCTACACACATACTACACATACTACACTAAAGGAACTACTGCTACACACATACTACACATACTACACTAAAGGAGCTATACTGCTACACACATACTACACATACTACACTAAAGGAACTATACTGCTACACACATACTACACATACTACACTAAAGGAACTATACTGCTACACACATACTACACATACTACACTAAAGGAACTACTGCTACACACATACTACACATACTACACTAAAGGAACTACTGCTACACACATACTACACATACTACACTAAAGGAACTATACTGCTGCAGGGAAACGAGGAGAGCCTGAACTCTTTTGAAGAGGTTTTCCCTCTGCTTAAGACAGAGGTAGACAACCACAGAGACAGTGACACGGCTGAGGACCAGCTACCTACAGAGCCCCCACAACACGCAGCAGCCCCTCCCCTTCCCCCTTCTGACATTGAGCCCCCACAACACGCAGCAGCCCCTCCCCCTCCCCCCTCCCCCTCTCTCTCTGCCACTGACAGGCAGCTGAGGGAGAGTCTGGCCCTGCTGGAAATGGACTTTGTCGAGTTTAGGGAGTTCACCCAGACCAGGCTTTCTGACACCACCACCAGCTCCATCCAGCAGCTAAGGGAGGAGGTGGAACAGCTGAGAACAGAGAACAGACTGACTGTCTTAGAGTTACAAGAGACCGTGAAGCAGCTACAGGTGGAAAACCAAAACCTCCATTCCCAAGTAGCCCAACTAGAGAAGGAGGCGCTACTGAAAGAGAGGAACTTCATGAAACAGATGGAGGATCTTAGGACAGAGCTCCAAGAGAACACCAGGGCCAGGGCTTCAGTCTCCCAAAACAATGCCACTAACACCCATACAGACCATCACACCTCCCCTGACACTAGAACAACCAACAAACATGATACAGAGACCACTCACACAGACACACAGACACCCCTCACACAAAGCACACAACCCCCGCCACCCAACCAATCTCCTCCCACCAAGACAAACAATCAGCGCCCACACGTAGCCCTGCTTATGGACTCAAACCAGAAGTTCATGGACCCTCAGAAACTATTCCCCGGATATCACGTGACAGCAAAACGATGCAGCACTACTGGCCATGCACTACAGCTCCTGAACAAGGAATCTCTTGGGAGCCCGCAATGCATCATCATCCACACCGGGACCAATGACCTGCACTATCTGCACAGTGACACGGCGGTGGCGGTGCGTAGAGTGGCAGAGAGCAAGTGGAGAATTCCCAGAGGCTCGGATTGTGGTGTCAACACTCCTGCCACGGCGTGACACCCCACCCCATATAATCCATGGAATCAACACAGACATCAGCAGAGGCTGCGCTGCTCTTCCCAATGTCCACCTGGCTCACCATTCAGGCATCAGCCTCCATGACCTCTACGATGGACTGCACCTTCACAAGGAGAGGGTGCGGATTTTTGCGAGGACCCTAAAAGATGTTGCTTTGGGCCGCAACCCAACCACACCCACTTATCCTCCACCAGTAGGAGACTACAGACCAGAACCCTCCCACATCCCCAGATACCCCCCTTTCCCCCCCAGAGCACACAATACCTGGACCCCTTTCCCCCCCAGCCCCATACTCCATACTCACCTTTGGGCCGAAAGCCCTACACACACCCACACCTACGTGCTGCTTCCCCCAGGTCCAAGAAACCTGTGCACCCAACCCCTCCAAACAACAAACAGGCAACAACACCTGACAGAGCCTGTCCCCCACAGCACAGGCCACAAAGCTATGCTGCTGCAGTAGCCCAGCCCCCTCCCACACCCACTGCCCCAGCCAAGACCGAGCTGGGAGAGATAAAGGAGATGCTCCACACCTTGTGCTCCAGACTCCTGCATGGCAGCATCTAGAGCGACCTCTACGTGCCATCAGATCTTGATGGGGTAACCACTTACACGGGGGAATCCTGAGTGTTGATTTGGCTCTGGTTGTGTATAATAATGCCCACAATATCGATAGTGAGGTATTTGGTAAGAGTTATCATGATATTTCATATATGTCTTCTTCCACTGTAACTTGATACTTCTCTGTCTCACAAAAGAGACTCATTGTATATTTTCTTTTCATGCATTCTTTTTCTGTCTCTTGTTGGAACATCCAGGGTCTCTCCTCATCTTCCTCTGGGATGAAGAGTAGAGACCCTGACTTCTTAAAAAACATCGATAATGTCGACATAGTCATATTAACTGAAACCTGGTGTCGTGAAGACATAACCACCCACTGTCCCTCAGGTTACAAAGAAATAATTATTCCATCAAATAAACTTAACTCAGTACATCGTGGACGAGACTCTGGAGGTATTTTGATTTGGTGCAGAGGATGTTTAACCAACCACATTTCAAAAATTAAAATCGGAACATCCCACTGCTGGCTAAAACTCAGCAATAAAATTGGCATATCAAACAAAGATATCTATCTCTGTGCTCTATATTCTCCCCCAATTGAATCCCCATATTATGATGAGGATTTCCTGAGTAATCTCCATGAAGAGGTAAGCCTTTCCCAGGCCCAGGGAAATGTGCTGCTGTGTGGAGATTTTAACGCAAGAACAGGTTCAATAAGTGATGCCATTGACCCTCAGGGTAACAGACATGTGCTTGGTCAACATTCCCTGTACCTCTCACCAACCCTCATTAAAAGGAGCTCCCTCGACCGTACTGTGAATAAGGCTGGTAAGGAGCTAGTGCACCTCTGTCGCGCTTCTGGCCTGTACACACTTAATGGTAGGATCAGAGGAGACTCTTTGGGAAGGTTCACATGTTGTTCAGGTCTTGGAGCTAGTGTAGTTGACTATGCAATAACTGACATGGACCCCACCTCCTTCAACGCATTCACTGTCAGACAACAAACTCCTCTTTCTGACCATAACCAAATTATGATTTTCTTCAAAACTATTAACCTGACTTAAATGCCTACAGAGGAGCCCAGCAAGCTGTTCAAAATTAATAACACCTACAGATGGGCTGCAGACAGTGCAGAAAAATTGATCAATATCCTGAATTCATCCAAATTACTTAATATGATTACTAACTTCATTAACAAACCGTTTGAAACTAATAAGGACAATACCAACAAAGCTGTCAGTGACATCAATTGTATGTTTCAGACGGCAGCAAACATGGTCATACCAAGGACCCACAACAGAAAAAAGAAACAATCTGAAAATGAAAAATGGTTTGACAACGATTGTAAAAATATAAGAAAGGAACTGTGTAAATTGTCAAACCTGAAACACTACCAACCTCAAGATATGGATATAAGAAAGAAATATAGCGAAACATTAAAACTATATAAACACACATTAAGAATGAAAAAACAAAGCCATGTAGATAGAACCCTACAGGAAATAGAACATTCCCTGAATCAAAACCAATTATAAAACAAAGCAACATGAGGATAAATCAGCTATAAAACAAAGCAACATGAGGATAAATCAGACTATAAAACAAACCAACATGAGGATAAATCAGCTATAAAACAAACCAACATGAGGATAAATCAGCTGTAAAACAAACCAACATGAGGATAAATCAGCTATAAAACAAACCAACATGAGGATAAATCAGCTATAAAACAAACCAACATGAGGATAAATCAGACTATAAAACAAACCAACATGAGGATAAATCAGCTATAAAACAAACCAACATGAGGATAAATCAGCTATAAAACAAACCAACATGAGGATAAATCAGCTATAAAACAAACCAACATGAGGATAAATCAGCTATAAAACAAACCAACATGAGGATAAATCAGCTATAAAACAAACCAACATGAGGATAAATCAGACTATAAAACAAACAAACATGAGGATAAATCAGCTATAAAACAAACCAACATGAGGATAGATCAGCTATAAAACAAACCAACATGAGGATAAATCAGCTATAAAACAAACCAACATGAGGATAAATCAGCTATAAAACAAACCAACATGAGGATAAATCAGACTATAAAACAAACCAACATGAGGATAAATCAGACTATAAAACAAACCAACATGAGGATAGATCAGCTATAAAACAAACCAACATGAGGATAAATCAGCTATAAAACAAACCAACATGAGGATAAATCAGCTATAAAACAAACCAACATGAGGATAAATCAGCTATAAAACAAACCAACATGAGGATAAATCAGCTGTAAAACAAACCAACATGAGGATAAATCAGCTATAAAACAAACCAACATGAGGATAAATCAGCTATAAAACAAACCAACATGAGGATAAATCAGCTATAAAACAAACCAACATGAGGATAAATCAGCTATAAAACAAACCAACATGAGGATAAATCAGACTATAAAACAAACCAACATGAGGATAAATCAGACTATAAAACAAACAAACAGGAGGCTAAATCAGGCTATAAAACAAACCAACATGAGGATAAATCAGACTATAAAACAAACAAACATGAGGATAAATCAGCTATAAAACAAACCAACATGAGGATAAATCAGACTATAAAACAAACAAACAGGAGGATAAATCAGGCTATAAAACAAACCAACATGAGGATAAATCAGACTATAAAACAAACCAACATGAGGATAAATCAGCTATAAAACAAACCAACATGAGGATAAATCAGCTATAAAACAAACCAACATGAGGATAAATCAGACTATAAAACAAACCAACATGAGGATAAATCAGCTATAAAACAAACCAACATGAGGATAAATCAGCTATAAAACAAACCAACATGAGGATAAATCAGCTATAAAACAAACCAACAAGAGGATAAATCAGACTATAAAACAAACCAACATGAGGATAAATCAGACTATAAAACAAACCAACATGAGGATAGATCAGCTATAAAACAAACCAACATGAGGATAAATCAGCTATAAAACAAACCAACATGAGGATAAATCAGACTATAAAGCAAACCAACATGAGGATAAATCAGACTATAAAACAAACCAACATGAGGATAAATCAGACTATCAAACAAACCAACATGAGGATAAATCAGCTATAAAACAAACCAACATGAGGATAAATCAGCTACAAAACAAACCAACATGAGGATAAATCAGCTATAAAACAAACCAACATGAGGACAAATCAGCTATAAAACAAACCAACATGACGATAAATCAGGCTATAAAACAAACCAACATGAGGATAAATCAGCTATAAAACAAACCAACATGAGGATAAATCAGCTGTAAAACAAACCAACATGAGGATAAATCAGCTATAAAACAAACCAACATGAGGATAAATCAGCTATAAAACAAACCAACATGAGGATAAATCAGCTATAAAACAAACCAACATGAGGATAAATCAGCTATAAAACAAACCAACATGACGATAAATCAGACTATAAAACAAACCAACATGAGGATAAATCAGACTATAAAACAAACAAACAGGAGGCTAAATCAGGCTATAAAACAAACCAACATGAGGATAAATCAGACTATAAAACAAACAAACATGAGGATAAATCAGCTATAAAACAAACCAACATGAGGATAAATCAGACTATAAAACAAACAAACAGGAGGATAAATCAGGCTATAAAACAAACCAACATGAGGATAAATCAGACTATAAAACAAACCAACATGAGGATAAATCAGCTATAAAACAAACCAACATGAGGATAAATCAGACTATAAAACAAACAAACAGGAGGATAAATCAGACTATAAAACAAACCAACATGAGGATAAATCAGACTATAAAACAAACCAACATGAGGATAAACCAGACTATAAAACAAACCAACATGAGGATAAATCAGCTATAAAACAAACCAACATGAGGATAGATCAGCTATAAAACAAACCAACATGAGGATAAATCAGCTATAAAACAAACCAACGTGAGGATAAATCAGACTATAAAACAAACCAACATGAGGATAAATCAGCTATAAAACAAACCAACATGAGGATAAATCAGCTATAAAACAAACCAACATGAGGATAAATCAGACTATAAAACAAACCAACATGAGGATAAATCAGACTATAAAACAAACCAACATGAGGATAAATCAGCTATAAAACAAACCAACATGAGATAAATCAGCTATAAAACAAACCAACATGAGGATAAATCAGCTATAAAACAAACCAACATGAGGATAAATCAGACTATAAAACAAACCAACATGAGGATAAATCAGCTATAAAACAAACCAACATGAGGATAAATCAGACTATAAAACAAACCAACATGAGGATAAATCAGCTATAAAACAAACCAACATGAGGATAAATCAGCTATAAAACAAACCAACATGAGGATAAATCAGACTATAAAACAAACCAACATGAGGATAAATCAGCTATAAAACAAACCAACATGAGGATAAATCAGCTATAAAACAAACCAACATGAGGATAAATCAGCTATAAAACAAACCAACATGAGGATAAATCAGCTATAAAACAAACCAACATGAGGATAAATCAGCTATAAAACAAACCAACATGAGGATAAATCAGACTATAAAACAAACCAACATGAGGATAAATCAGCTATAAAACAAACCAACATGAGGATAAATCAGCTATAAAACAAACCAACATGAGGATAAATCAGCTATAAAACAAACCAACATGAGGATAAATCAGACTATAAAACAAACCAACATGAGGATAAATCAGCTATAAAACAAACCAACATGAGGATAAATCAGCTATAAAACAAACCAACATGAGGATAAATCAGCTATAAAACAAACCAACATGAGGATAAATCAGCTATAAAACAAACCAACATGAGGATAAATCAGCTATAAAACAAACCAACATGAGGATAAATCAGCTATAAAACAAAGCAAGAACAATTATCTGAAACATTGGAACGCTGAAATCAAAACTCAAAACAAACTTGAAGTCTATCGGGCCGTAAAAACAAACTATGATTTGGAAGAACACCTCTTAACTGTCAGAGACAGGAAGCAGCGACAGACCCTCACCAAATACAGGCTCAGTGACCACAGTCTAGCCATGGAAAAGGGGAGACACAAAAAGACGTGGTTGCCAAAAGAGCATCGAACATGTGGTCAGTGCATGACAGATGAGGTGGAGGCAGAGGGGCACTTCCTCCTTAAACGTGACACATGTGAAAAGCAGCGCCGGGCTTTTGTCCAGGAGCTGGAACATGTGACTCCAGAGTAACGGGACATGGAGGACGCAGGTAAGCTGCGGGGGGTCCTGGGAGGGGGGCCAGCGGCGAACATTGCAGCAAGATTTATATTATCTTGACACAACCTGAGAGACAGTGGGGGACGGCACCTATTGCTACTGTTGCTGTTTAATATCATAATCATTGTTGTTGTTGCTGTTATTATTATAATCATTGTTGTTGTTGCTGTTATTATTATAATCATTGTTGTGTTGCTGTTATTATTATAATCATTGTTGTTGTTGCTGTTATTATTATAATCATTGTTGTGTTGCTGTTATTATTATAATCATTGTTGTTGTTGCTGTTTAATATCATAATCATTGTTGTTGTTGCTGTTATTATTATAATCATTGTTGTGTTGCTGTTATTATTATAATCATTGTTGTGTTGCTGTTATTATTATAATCATTGTTGTTGTTGCTGTTATTATTATAATCATTGTTGTTGTTGCTGTTATTATTATAATCATTGTTGTGTTGCTGTTATTATTATAATCATTGTTGTTGTTGCTGTTATTATTATAATCATTGTTGTTGCTGTTATTATTATAATCATTGCTATTGTTGCTGTTATTATTATAATCATTGTTGTGTTGCTGTTATTATTATAATCATTGTTGTGTTGCTGTTATTATTATAATCATTGTTGTGTTGCTGTTATTATTATAATCATTGTTGTTGTTGCTGTTATTATTATAATCATTGTTGTGTTGTGTTGTTGTTTTACATGCTTTGGCAATATGTACACAAATGTATGTCATGCCAATAAAGCACATATTGAATTGAATTGAATTGAGAGAGATAGACAGAGAGAGAGAAAGAGAGAGAAAGAGAGGAAATTAGTTTGAGGAGGAGAACTGGAGAAATAGTTGGGGTCCCTCTTTATCTTCCTCTGTCTCTCTCTTACTCCATCTCTCTTACTCCATCTGTCTCTCTCTTACGCCATCTGTGTCTCTCTTACTCCATCTCTCTTACTCCATCTGTCGCTCTCTTACTCCATCTGTCTCTCTCTTACTCCATTTGTCTCTCTCTTACTCCATCTGTCTCTCTTACTCCATCTGTGTCTCTCTTACTCCATCTGTCTCTCTCTTACTCCATCTGTCGCTCTCTTACTCCATCTGTCGCTCTCTTACTCCATCTGTCTCTCTCTTACTCCATCTCTTACTCCATCTGTCCCTCTCTTACTCCATCTGTCCCTCTCTTACGCCATCTATCTCTCTCTTACTCCATCTCTTACTCCATCTGTCCCTCTCTTACGCCATCTATCTCTCTCTTACTCCATCTCTCTTACTCCATCTCTCTTACTCCATCTGTTGCTCTCTTACTCCATCTGTCTCTCTCTTACTCCATCTCTCTTACTCCATCTGTCCCTCTCTTACTCCATCTGTCCCTCTCTTACGCCATCTATCTCTCTCTTACTCCATCTGTCCCTCTCTTACTCCATCTGTCCCTCTCTTACGCCATCTATCTCTCTCTTACTCCATCTGTCTCTCTCTTACTCCATCTGTGTCTCTCTTAGTCCATCTGTCGCTCTGATTACAGTAAAGAAACTGACCGGCTTGTGGACTGCAGTCTTGGCCGGTTGTACCTGTCAATACTCACCGACCTCTGTCAGGAAGCCACTGTTTATGTGTGTGTGTCTTTAAACAGTGCACCTCTGCACTTGGCATGAGTGTGTGGTATTGACGCAGTGGGTCTGAAAACGACGCAACTTTCTGAATGTAATAATAGGCATGTTTGTGCTATGCATGCACTGTGTGCTGTGCATGTTTAGGCAGTTATGAAGCTGCCCTCGTTTCTATTTGTCGCCCCTACCTCTGAGTCACAGGTAAGAAACCTGTGACTCTCAGTTTCTTACCTGTGACTCTGAGTTTCTTACCTGTGACTCTGAGTTTCTTACCTGTCACTCTGAGTTTCTTAGCTGTGAGTCTGAGTTTCTTAGCTGTGAGTCTGAGTTTCTCACCTGTGACTCTGAGTTTCTTACCTGTCACTCTCAGTTTCTCACCTGTGACTCTCAGTTTCTTACCTGTGACTCTCAGTTTCTTACCTGTGACTCTCAGTTTCTTACCTGTGACTCTCAGTTTCTTACCTGTGACTCTGAGTTTCTCGGTGCCGATGCTGATTTCCTGTTCATCGGCAGAGAAAAGGACTCTCTCCCCATCCGTGCTTCTGACCTCAAACCTCTGACACTGGGCTTCCACCATCTCAGATCCTGAGAGAGAGGGAAGGAGGGTTAGCTTCACACCAGGAGTAAATTATCAATGTGACAACCTCACAAACCCGGTTTCTCACTGCCTCATTCACAAAAGTATATTTAGTGTCATGTTTAGCTCGACCATCTGTGTAGATTTGGGGGGTCTTGACCCCTACAAAAATGTTTGTGTGTGTATGCAGCTGTAAGATGTTAAAGATTTTTTCTTTTTTTAATTAACTTGATAATCAAAATTGTTAAGAATTGGCAAAATCCCACAAAGCCATCTATTTTACCAAATCACTATGAAGCATCCAGTCAGGATATGGCATAAACAGTATGTAATGTGAGCAACAAACATGGATGTGCACTCAGTACTAGTCCTACTACCAGTCGTATACTGAAGGAAATGATCCATATCGTTCTGTTCACAACAAAGTCACACAACCACTGTGTAGGACTGTTTTAGATGTGTGTGTGTGTGTGTGTGTGTGTGTGTGTACATGAGAAAACAGGTGACGAAGGCCCAAATTAAAAAAAAAAACCTTCTCAACACCTACAACTGTTTGAGGCGCTAGTGAGCAGATAACGGAGTGGGTGGGGTGTTAGGTGAGCTCTGCAGAAAATTTGATGTAACTTTTTTGTTTTTGCTGCCCTACACTGATAACAAGATGCAGGAAAATCACCTAATGTACCTTAAAACTTTCCAACTGGTTTTATTTTTTCATGTGAATGGTGAATAACCTGTGTAAATACAAGTACATGGGGAAGGCCATTGCTAGCAAGACAGGCGCTGACACGGTGCCATGCCATTGTTCTGATGGCCATTATTCCGAAATGCCAATAGTCCAAAAAATGGCCCCCTGGATCAAAAGCCCATTTGTCCTCCACCCTGTTATCCCGAGAACAAATGCCCACTGCTCTGAGGGCCCTTTGCTCTGAAAATACTCCTCCCTGCATTCGTTGGTTCAGCGACTGCCGGCCCTGTCCATGGTGCTGAATCCCCCTGCAGTTAGTTCAATGCCTGTCGGCCCTGTCCGTGGTGTTGAATCTCCCTGCAGGTAGTTCAGTGACTGCCGGCCCTGTCCATGGTACTGAATCTCCCTGCAGGTAGTTCAGTGACTGCCGGCCCTGTCCATGGTGCTGAACCCCCCTGCAGTTAGTTCAATGCCTGTCGGCCCTGTCCGTGGTGTTGAATCTCCCTGCAGGTAGTTCAATGCCTGTCGGTCCTGTCCATGGTACTGAATCTCCCTGCAAGTAGTTCAGTGACTGCCGGCCCTGTCCATGGTGCTGAATCCCCCTGCAGTTAGTTCAATGCCTGTCGGCCCTGTCCGTGGTGTTGAATCTCCCTGCAGGTAGTTCAGTGACTGTCGGTCCTGTCCATGGTACTGAATCTCCCTGCAAGTAGTTCAGTGACTGCCGGCCCTGTCCATGGTGCTGAATCCCCCTGCAGTTAGTTCAATGCCTGTCGGCCCTGTCCGTGGTGTTGAATCTCCCTGCAGGTAGTTCAGTGACTGCCGGCCCTGTCCATGGTACTGAATCTCCCCGCAGGTAGTTCAGTGACTACCGGCCCTGTCCATGGTGCTGAATCCCCCTGCAGTTAGTTCAATGCCTGTCGGCCCTGTCCGTGGTGTTGAATCTCCCTGCAGTTAGTTTAGTGACTGCCGACCCTGTCCATTGCGCTGAATCGGCGGGGTTTTTGCCCCTATTAGGCAACCTTCTGGCCTTAAACCAAACGCCATTTCTAGCGATTTCACTGTCGCAGACAAATTCACAATGTCACAGTAAAATCATTACAGTTTGACTTCAGTTGGTGCGCAGCCCCGTTACCAAAGTCGTTCGATGTAGGCTGATCAAAAACTCAGTCGGTAATGTTGTAATAGCCTACAGGTTTTTTGTCGTCTTCGCTGTTCGACAAAATCAAACATCTCATCTCATCTTCAGCCGCTTTTCCGGGGTCGGGTCGCGGTGGCAGCAAGCTAAGTAAGCACTCCAGACGTCCCTCTCCCCAGCAACGCCCTCCAGCTCCTGCTGGGGGACTCCAAGGCGTTCCCAGGCCAGATTGGACATGTAGTCCCTCCAGCGCATTCTGGGTCTACATCAAGGGCTCGGCTCTTAACTTATTACACTCTTACCTCACCCAACAGAACTTTTTCTGTTGTTCTGGGTAACTCTACCTCCTCAGTGGCTCAGTTGAGTTGTGGTGTCCGATGATAAGTCTGAGGTCATTCTGTTCAGTCCCAAAAATTCCATCAGTCCGTTTGTTACTAATCTTGGTGGTCTGTCAGGTAGTCTTAAACAGGCTGCTAGGAATCTTGGGGTAATATTTGATGCCAACCCCAGTTTTGACAATCAAATTAAACATGTTGTTCAGTCATGCTTTTTCCAACTCAAGCTAATTTCCAAAATAAGGTAATTTTTATCAATTGCCGATTTGCAAAAAGCTATACACGCTTTTACCTTTTCTCGGCTTGACTACTGTAATGCACTTTATTCTGGTATCAGCTAGGGCTCCCTCCACCA
This sequence comes from Lampris megalopsis, assembly GCA_022114975.2. NCBI lineage: Eukaryota > Metazoa > Chordata > Actinopteri > Lampriformes > Lampridae > Lampris > Lampris megalopsis. The sequence goes on along the minus strand of JAJHIY020001940.1, from coordinate 504,053 downwards.
TCCGCAGTTGGTACAAATTGCTGCTGCTCGGCTCATTACAGGGACATGGAAGCATCACCATATCACTCCTGTGCTTTCCTCCCTACACTGGCTCCCTGTTATATTTCGAATTGATTTTAAAAACTGTACTGCTCACTTTTAAGGCTTTAAATGGTCTTGCTCCTTTATACATGTGTGATTTATTGACTTGGTATGTCCCCCCTCGACCATTAAGTTCTGCAGATGGAGCCCTGCTGGTTATTCCCAGGTCTCGGTTGGTTACAAAGGGTGATCGGGCTTTTGCTGTTAGAGCCCCCACAGTAGGGAACTCTCTTCCTGCTGAGCTAAGACGAACTAAGTCTTTAGCTTCTTTTAAATTTCGTTTTGAAACTTTTCTTTTTATGAAAGCTTTTACAAACGTTTGATATTTGTTTTTATTTTTACTGTTTTATCCCTACTCTTATTTGATCGTACTCTTATTCCAGCCTTGTCTGGTTTGATGTTGTTTTTGTTTTTTTTGTGAAGCACTTTGTAACTCTCTAGTCTCCTCGATTCAGTTGCACCTCTCACCACCAGAGCTAGGCGACTAAAGAGGCCTACACCCTGGTATAATGATGAGACACGTGCTCTTAAGCAGGCCTGCAGGAGACTGGAACGTAAATAGCGAAAAATTGGAAAGTTTTTTTTACCTATCGTGGCATGAGTGTTTATTGAGATACAAGCGTGCTTTATCTACTGCAACAACATCGTATCTCTCTCACTTAATAAATATTAATAAACATAACCCCAGATTTCTCTTTGACACTGTATCTAAACTTACTAAAAGCAGTCGTCTATTAGCTGCTCACCATTCACAGCCCATGAACTTCTAGATTTTTTCTGCAATAAGGTTGAGGAGATCTTAAACAAAATTAGTTCTTCAACTCCATCTACTCCTGCAGATCCTGTCTTACTAAATTCATATCTACACAATCAGTCACTGACAGTTTCAGTTATTACAGCTTTTGAGACTATCTCTCTTGATACTTTGACTAAGTTCACGTCAGCTTCTAAACCAACTGCTTGTCTACTTGATCCCTTACCAGCAAAACTTTTTAAAGACCTCTGGCCTTTTCTGGGACCTACAATGCTAGAAGACATTGTTAATTTATCTCTTACTACTGGCATTGTTCCCAGCAGTTTTAAGACAGCTGTGGTTAAACCTCTACTTAAAAAACCGCACCTTGATCCAGGGTCTCTTAATAACTATCAGCCAGTCTCTAATCTTCCATTCTTCTCTAAAGTACTAGAGAGAGTTGTGTATCAACAACTTTTGAACCATATAAAAGAAAACCATCTATATGAACCTTTTCAGTCGGCTTTCAGGCCCTGTCACTCCACTGAAACCGCTCTGACCAGAGTGGTAAATGATCGTCTACTGGCTATCGACCCTGATTCCACTTCTGTGCTTCTACTACTGGGCCTCAGTGCAGCCTTTGACACCACTGATCACTGTATACTTTTAGATAGTTTAAATTGTAATTTTGGTGTCTGGCTTAGCTCTCTCTTGGCTTAAGTCCTACTTATCTGGAAGAACACATTGTGTCTGATATAATAATATTATATCAAAATTTTCTGGCGTTAAATATGGTGTGTCTCAGGGCTCAGTTCTTGGCCCTTTACTTTTCTCTCTTTATATTTCACCTCTTGGCCAAATTATATGTAGTTATGCAATACATTTCCATTGCTATGCTGATGATACTCAGCTGTATGTGCCTATAAGGGCTGATGGTCATACTCAAATGAATAACTTAGAGGCCTGCTTGGCTACTGTGAAAAACTGGATGTCTGTTATGGCCACGATTTGCGGGATGGGATTTGTGGCACAGAGAGACTGGAGGGGAGTTACGGACGGTAGACCTTTGGAGCTGTGAGTGCGGGGCGTGCTACGCTCTCCACCTCCACCAGCTGGTCCATGCTAGCACACCTTGTGTAGTGACTGTGGCTGAGGTTTTTTTTGTTTGGTCACGAGTTGTAGCTGGTTCACCTGCGGGTCGAACGCAGCTGCGTTATTTGGCGTGGGTCGCCACAGGAATGACCATTTTGTGTGTGGTAGCACACTGGGTTTTGGTTTTTGTGTTTTTTTTTGTGTGGTAACAAGCCTATAGGGACTTATTTTTATGTGTGGGGGTGTTACGGCCATGGGTGTGTCCTTATAGTTTTGTGTTTCCTTCTGTATCTAACCCTCACTCTCATTCTACATTCAGGTATCCGCCAGGCGCTCCTCATCACCTGATCAACCAGTCAACCATTTCCATCAGCTGTGCAGTGTGCTGTTTAAACCCCCACCTCTTCAGTTCTCCGGCTAACTAGTTTAGTTCGTGTGTGATTGTAGTTAGTGTTGTGTAGCTACCTTGTGTTGATGTCTTTGTCTCTGTACCTACTTTGTGGTTGTAAAGTCTGGCCAGTGTTCAGTTAAGTTTTGTATTGTTTCAGTCTGGAGTATTTTGAGTTATGTTTGGCCTTTAGCTTGTTTAGTTCTTTTGGGCAAGGGGATCAAGGTAAGATGCCCATGGGCAAACACTCCATCACGTAGCTTACCTCTGTTAGACACACTAGGTTAGGAGCGGTTGCCACCCTCTGTATTTAGGCTTGGTGCTTTTGAGCACTGTCAAAGGGGGGGGGGTTACTTTTGTTAATAGTTTGTTTTTTGGCAACCGTTCGGTTCCCTTGTCCTGTCATGGTGTTTAATAAATATTTACATTTTACTATATTTAACGTTTACCTGTCTCACTGTGTTGCACCTTCATCTCACTGTTACCCAGTGCACTAGTTGTTGTCCCTCACCAGACCAAGGGATGTAACAAATGGGGGCTCGTCCGGGATATTAGCAGCTTTGGTATTTGCTATTTCCTGTAGTGTGTTGTGTTTGGTGTTGGGTGGTGTTAAACATGGTGTTCATCATTGTGTTAGCAGGTGTTGTTGGTGTGTTCTTGGTTTGGTGGTGGGTACGGCTGTGGTTGCTGGTCCACTCCCTTTGTCCTCTGCCATGGTGTTGGTCCTGGTGGTGGAGCTTTGTGCGGAAGCGGACGAGGTCTGACGCTAAGGCTAAGCTGCCGGCCAAGCTGTCGCGGTTCGATCTCTAGTCCCCTGTGTTGCACCCTCATCTCACTGTTACCCAGTGTACTAGTTGTTGTCCCTCACCAGACCGAGGGATGTAACAATGTCACTTAACTTTCTGCTTTTAAATTCGGTTAAAACCGAGATACCGGTCATTGGCCCTGCTAGACACAGACACCAATTTGATCAAGTAACGATAACGATCGACAACTCTGTGGTTTCACAAAGTGTGGCAGCCAAAAATCTTGGTGTTACGTTTGATCCCAGCCTTTCCTTTGATAAGCACATTAAAGAAATCACCAAGACTGCCTTTTTCCACTTACGTAACATAGCTAAAATTCGGTCTTTTCTCTCCATGGCTGATGCAGAGACTCTAATACATGCATTTGTTTCATCCAGACTTGATTACTGTAATGTTCTGTTCTCAGGTCTGCCACGTTCTAGTACTAAAAGTCTTCAGATGGTTCAGGATGCTGCTGCTAGAATCCTAACTAAAACTAGGACATGTGACCATATTACACCAATCCTTGCCTCCCTTCATTGGCTTCCTATCCATGTTAGATCAGAATACAAGGTGCTTCTGCTGACTTATAAAATCCTAAATGGGCTTGCCCCATCCTACCTGTCTGATCTCCTTAAACCTTACATGCCATCTCGAGCACTTCGTTCTCAAAACACAGGGCTCCTGTGTGACCCAAAGTTAAGAAGAAGTCAGCTGGTGGCAGCAGGGCCTTCTCCTATCGGGCTCCGTTCTTGTGGAATAACCTGCCTGCTGCCATCAGACCATCAGAGTCTGTTGAGTCTTTAAATCCAAACTCAAAACTCATCTTTTTGTCTTAGTTTACAATTAGTTGCCTTTAAGTTGAGTGCTTCACAACCTGTACTGCATGGCGGGTTGGTTTGCTGTCTCAATGAATTTACCAACCACTCTTCTGCCCACCAGATTATCAAGTATAGATTATAGCGTATAGATTATGACTAGTTTATGACTTAATTGGTTATGGCTAATGACTATTGCAAACTGTTCTCTTCTCTCGCATGTCTTTTCGCTCTCTCTGAATCATGTCTCCTCCTTTCTCTTCTTCTGTGTGTGAATGGTGTCATGTGACTCTCCCTCGTGTGCACGTGCGGTCGGTTCTCCTCCCAGGTCTCCGTGGTGACGGAGGTCGCTGCCTGGACGCCGCCTGGCATCCCCCTCATCACAGTTTCATTTTATATATCTTATAAATCCATATATATATATATATTGACATGGTGATGCTGGTCACGTGGTTCGGGGCCTGGACTGTTCCGGTGGTGTCTGGACTCTGCTTGGCATCCTGCTCATCATATCCTTCATACATTTTATAAGTGCATTATAATTCTGCTTATCCTCTTTCAGCGTTGTGTTGTGTAAATTGTGTAAACACAACATCACTGCACGTTGTGCGTCTTGGGAGAGAGCTGCTCCTCTGCTGCTCTCCCTGAGCTTCCTCCCTGTTGTTCCTCCCTGTTAAAGGGTTTTAGGGAGGTGTTGCTTATCCGATGAGAGGGTCTAAGGACAGGAACTGAGCGTTCAGTGTCCCACTGAGGCAAATCTTTAATTTGTGATAATTGACTTGACTTCTCCTCTCCTCAATTCCCTCTTATTTTCCATTTTGGTTGTGTTGGTGCTGGTCCAGCCATGTAAGTTCAACCCGTCTCTGTTGGACCCGGTTTCCACCCACATATCTGCCTCCACTCCCCGTCTGAGCTGCAGCCATTGCAGCTGTCACCTAGAGGCCTCGTCGTCATAACTAAACTTTATCAGCCGCTATTGATCCAAGATGAGTCTTTTCTTTATCTCTGTCCTCTTCCTGCTCTCCTCCCTCACTCTCTCCTTCTGCCCGCTGTCTCTTCATGTCTTCTCTCATTCTCTCATTCGCTCATTCTCTCATTCGCTCATTCTCTGGCTACTGCAACCACTCACCAGAGGTAAGTTCAACTGAGCAGTGTGTGTGTGTGTGTGTGTGTGTGTGTGTGTCAGAAAGAGAGTGTGTGTGTGTGTCAGACAGAGAGAGAGTGTGTGTGTGTGTGTGTGTGTGTGTGTCAGACAGTGTGTGTGTGTCAGACAGAGTGTGTGTGTGTGTGTGTGTGTGTGTGTCAGACAGAGAGTGTGTGTGTGTGTGTGTGTGTGTCAGACAGAGAGTGTGTGTGTGTGTGTACATACACACAGGGTGTTGTGATGCGTCTAGTGCAGCAGTGTGTAGTTGGAGGGAAGGTGCATGTGTTCTTCCAACCCGCTTGTGTCCTTCCTGCCCTTAGCTTGCTGCCGCTGGCTAGCCTCTGTGGCTAATAGGGCAGCATGCTAGCGTGTAAGCCTTCCCTTGCCAGTACATAGCCTCTCCTTCACCAAGACTCCTGCCAGGCCTCCCCGTGGCCACACATGGTAACTGGGGTCTTGCGGCCCCAGGCTAACTCGGCAGGGGATCTCGGAGCAGCAGTGGGCCCCAGAGATATGGTGTGCAGGCCCAACCTGGTGGACACGCCCTGGCACCTATCAACCACTGCCCCGCTGCCTTGTGGGTGAGTCTGGAAGACATAAGGCTAAGGGAGCTCACCCCAACAGAAAAGCAAGCTGTGGCGGTACGCTTCGAGGCGGTTTCCCAAAAACTGGATTTCCGGCAGCCCCCTGCAGTTGTGTGGAGGTGCCGGTCGTCTAGGGATCCCCCTTGCCATCGGAACCATCTCCTCTACAATCAAGTCATGTGGCGTTGGGAGAAGCCCACCCCCCATGCCACTTTAAAAACCATCTCTGCTGCGCAGGGATCTTCTGCTATCTGAGTCCTCAAAGGACCCACAAATAGAAGAAGATGGTCATCATCGGGCACCATGGACAACCAGCAAGCAAGTGTGTGTGTGTGTGTGTGTGTGTGTCAGACAGAGAGAGTGTGTGTGTGTGTGTGTGTGTGTGTCAGACAGAGAGAGTGTGTGTGTGTGTGTGTGTCAGACAGAGAGTGTGTGTGTGTGTGTGTGTCAGACAGAGAGAGAGTGTAAGTGTGTGTGTGTCAGACACAGAGAGAGTGTGTGGGTGTGTGTGTCAGACAGAGAGTGTGTGTGTGTGTGTGTCAGACAGAGTGAGTGTGTGTGTGTGGGTGTGTGTGTCAGACAGAGAAAGAGAGTGTGTGTGTGTGTGTGTCAGACAGAGAGAGTGTGTGTGCGTTGTTTGAGATGTTCAGGTAACAAGATGGGGGGGTAAATGGAGGATGTGAATGAGAGACAGGCTGTGGGAAAGGGGAGCGAGAGGGAGGAGGTGACAGTGTGAATGAGAGACAGGCTGTGGGAAAGGGGAGCGAGAGGGAGGAGGTGACAGTGTGAACGAGAGACAGGCTGTGGGAAAGGGGAGCGAGAGGGAAAGGGGAGCGAGAGGGAGGAGGTGACTGTGAATGAGAGACAGGCTGTGGGAAAGGGGAGCGAGAGGGAGGAGGTGACAGTGTGAACGAGAGACAGGCTGTGGGAAAGGGGAGCAAGAGGGGGGAGGTGACAGTGTGAATGATAGACAGGCTGTGGGAAAGGGGAGCGAGAGGGAGGAGGTGACAGTGTGAACGAGAGACAGGCTGTGGGAAAGGGGAGCGAGAGGGAAAGGGGAGCGAGAGGGAGGAGGTGACTGTGAATGAGAGACAGGCTGTGGGAAAGGGGAGCGAGAGGGAGGAGGTGACAGTGTGAACGAGAGACAGGCTGTGGGAAAGGGGAGCGAGAGGGAGGAGGTGACAGTGTGAACGAGACAGGCTGTGGGAAAGGGGAGCGAGAGGGAGGAGGTGACAGTGTGAATGAGAGACAGGCTGTGGGAAAGGGGAGCGAGAGGGGGGAGGTGACAGTGTGAATGATAGATAGGCTGTGGGAAAGGGGAGCGAGAGGGAGGAGGTGACTGTGAATGAGAGACAGGCTGTGGGAAAGGGGAGCGAGAGGGAGGAGGTGACAGTGTGAATGAGAGACAGGCTGTGGGAAAGGGGAGCGAGAGGGAGGAGGTGACAGTGTGAATGAGAGACAGGCTGTGGGAAAGGGGAGCGAGAGGGAAAGGGGAGCGAGAGGGAGGAGGTGACAGTGTGAATGAGGGAAAGGCTGTGGGAAAGGGGAGCGAGAGGGAGGAGGGAGAAGGTGACAGTGTGAACGAGAGACAGGCTGTGGGAAAGGGGAGCGAGAGGGAGGAGGTGACAGTGTGAATGAGGGAAAGGCTGTGGGAAAGGGGAGCGAGAGGGAGGAGGTGACAGTGTGAATGAGAGACAGGCTGTGGGAAAGGGGAGCGAGAGGGAGAAGGTGACAGTGTGAACGAGAGACAGGCTGTGGGAAAGGGGAGCGAGAGGGAGGAGGTGACAGTGTGAACGAGACAGGCTGTGGGAAAGGGGAGCGAGAGGGAGGAGGTGACAGTGTGAATGAGAGACAGGCTGTGGGAAAGGGGAGCGAGAGGGGGGAGGTGACAGTGTGAATGATAGATAGGCTGTGGGAAAGGGGAGCGAGAGGGAGGAGGTGACTGTGAATGAGAGACAGGCTGTGGGAAAGGGGAGCGAGAGGGAGGAGGTGACAGTGTGAACGAGAGACAGGCTGTGGGAAAGGGGAGCGAGAGGGAGGAGGTGACAGTGTGAATGAGAGACAGGCTGTGGGAAAGGGGAGCGAGAGGGAAAGGGGAGCGAGAGGGAGGAGGTGACAGTGTGAATGAGGGAAAGGCTGTGGGAAAGGGGAGCGAGAGGGAGGAGGGAGAAGGTGACAGTGTGAACGAGAGACAGGCTGTGGGAAAGGGGAGCGAGAGGGAGGAGGTGACAGTGTGAATGAGAGACAGGCTGTGGGAAAGGGGAGCGAGAGGGAGGAGGTGACAGTGTGAATGAGAGACAGGCTGTGGGAAAGGGGAGCGAGAGGGAGGAGGTGACAGTGTGAACGAGAGACAGGCTGTGGGAAAGGGGAGCGAGAGGGAGGAGGTGACAGGCAGCATGATGTGCAGGGCTTGTCCAATAATGATTTCATATTACGGATCTTTTCCTTTTTAAGCTCCTCTGCAAACACTACGGGCAGCCCTGCTGCTTCGGCTGGAATGAAGCACTTGTGAAAACTCCTGAGCTGATTGGTTGTTTAATTAGCTCCTTCCTGCTGATAGCGACTTTCTAATTCGGATGTGGCCGATGACAACGGGACTCCTCATTAAGTCTGTGTGTTAACTGATGCACCGCCTCTGACTAATCTCTCCTCGACAGGACTTCAGGACTTCCTCTGCTGTCAGAAGTGCCTTCCTCAGCAGGGTCCTTCAAATCATAATGAAGGCTTTGGAAAGATCTCACCGTAATAATATATTCTCAGGACGGGGGGGGTGAAGATTAGTGCAAGAGAAAAGGAAAGATGGAAGAGAGAGGGCGAGAGAGAGGAAGAGAGAGAGGGTGACCTAGCAAAGGTCCTGGGTCATGATAAACTGTACAACCACGTCAGAGTTGTTATCTTTATGTTCTGCTTTGTTTGTTTTACATGGTGATGGGGGTGGCTTGGCTCGGGTCCTGGGCTGCTCCGGTGGCGTCTGGACACTGCTTGGCATCCTGCGCATCATGATCTTCATATATCGTATAATTTCATTATAATTGTGTTATCCTCTTTCAATGTTGTAATGTGTAAATTGTGTAAACACAACATCATACCAGTCACGTTGTGCATCTTGGGAGAGAGCTCCTCCTCTGGTGCTCTCCCTGAGCTTTCTCCCTATTTGTTTCTCTCTGTTAAAGGTTTTTAGGGAGTTGTTCCTTATCGGATGTGAGGGTCTAAGGACAGGATGTTGTGTTGCTGTAAAGCCCACAGACGCACATTTGGAAACTGTGATATTGGGCTATACAAATAACACAGACTTGACTACTTAGCTGTGAGCCCACATGCACGGGCTGTGAGCCCACATGCACGGGCCGTGGGCCCGGGTGGGCTGAACCGTGTTGTCTACAGACTACATGTTGCCTCGTGCTGTCTACGTTGTGTGTGTCTTTTCCTCTCCATCACAGTGAAGGCCTGCGTAAAGTCATTTGCCTGACTTACTACAGCTCAGCGCTCCACTTGGCCTTATAGCTGTTGCAGAATTCCTGGACTATATGCCGGCCTGTGTCAATGCAACGTGAACATTGTCAATAACGTAAAGTTCCCCACAGGGATTAGTAAAGTATATCAAAATAAAAATACAAAATACAAAAATCTAAGTAAGGGAAAACATTATTCAACGAGAAATCACGATACTAGGCTGTGACAATATTCATACTGCAACATTCACCATGCACCGTGATGCTGGAGCACAATGAGACGATGTCTGACTAGCTTTGATGGAATGAGTTCTAGCTGGCAGGCTTTCGGTCCAGTGGACTGAACGCCCATTTGTCCGACAGCCTGTTATCTCGAAAACAAACGCCCATTGCTCCGAAAATACACACTTTCCCTGCAGTTGTTATTTCAGTGACCACCGGTGTTGTATTGAAATCTGTTTCCCCCTTCCCACATATCCATACAACACCAGGGCACTTGATTGAATGGAACATAACCTCAGCCTAACCCTATCCTAACTTAACCTAACCTCAGCCTAACCCTATCCTACCTAACCTCAGCCTAACCCTATCCTACTTAACCTAACCTCAGCCTAACCCTAACCCTAACCCTAACCTCAGCCTAACCCTATCCTACTTAACCTAACCTCAGCCTAACCCTATCCCAACTTAACCTAACCTCAGCCTAACCCTATCCTACTTAACCTAACCTCAGCCTAACCCTATCCTATCTTAACCTAACCTCAGCCTAACCCTATCCTAACTTAACCTAACCTCAGCATAACCCTGCCATTCCTAACCTAACCTCAGCCTAACCCTATCCTACCTAACCTCAGCCTAACCCTATCCTACTTAACCTAACCTCAGCCTAACCCTATCCTAACTTAACCTAACCTCAGCCTAACCCTATCCTACCTAACCTCAGCCTAACCCTATCCTACTTAACCTAACCTCAGCCTAACCCTAACCCTAACCCTAACCTCAGCCTAACCCTATCCTACTTAACCTAACCTCAGCCTAACCCTATCCCAACTTAACCTAACCTCAGCCTAACCCTATCCTACTTAACCTAACCTCAGCCTAACCCTATCCTATCTTAACCTAACCTCAGCCTAACCCTATCCTAACTTAACCTAACCTCAGCATAACCCTGCCATTCCTAACCTAACCTCAGCCTAACCCTATCCTACCTAACCTCAGCCTAACCCTATCCTACTTAACCTAACCTCAGCCTAACCCTATCCTAACTTAACCTAACCTCAGCCTAACCCTATCCTACCTGACCTAGCCTCAGCCTAACCCTATCATACCTAACCTAACCTCAGCCTAACCCTATCCTAACTTAACCTAACCTCAGCCTAACCCTATCCTACCTAACCTTAGCCTAACTCTATCCTAACTTAATCTAAACGCAATCTAACCCTATCCTAACTTAATCTGAACTCAACCTAACCCTAGCCTAACGTAACGTAATCTAAAGCTAACCCTATCTTAACTTTACCTAACCTCAGCCTAACCCTATTCTACCTGACCTAAACCTAACCCTATCCTAACTTAACCTAACCTCAGCCTAACCCTATCCTAACTTAACCTAACCTCAGCCTAACCCTATCCTACCTAGCCTAACCTCAACGTAACCCTATCCTACCTAACCAACCTCAGCCTAACCCTATCCTAACTTAACCTAACCTCGGCCTAACCCTATCCTGTTTTAGAGGAAGTTAAGGTGATTAAATTTGTGTAAAAAATTTTGAATTTCGTGATTTTTTTGGCACAAGATGTTCAATTGCTGCATAATATGACTGGGAAAAATAGCTAACAAAGTAAAATAGTCTTTTATTTCACACTGTATTTAAACAATTCTACAGCTACAGGCTGGGGCTCTAGGCTTGCTACGGTGGTCAGTCTTCCTGGTGGGATATGGTGTTAGTAAGCGAAATACATTGGCAAGAACTGACGAATAACATGTACTTGATTAATTCCCGTGGAGAAATTCATCCTCTGCATTTAACCCATCCATCGGAGCAGTGGGCAGCTGCTGTGCAGCGTCCGGGTACCAACGCCAGTTCTTCTTGCCATGCCTTGCTCAGGGGCACAGACAGAAATTTCAACCTAACATGCATGTCTTTTTGAAAGTGGGAGGAAACCCATGCAGACACGGGGACAACATGCAGATTCCACACAGAAAGGGCCTGGGATGGCCCGGAATTCAAACCCAGGACCTTCTTACTGTGAGGCAACAGCATTAAACACTGGGCCACCATGCTGCCCCCACACCATCCGTACTATTTTGTTGCTGATACAAAAGAAAAGTGCATAATATTGCTCAAGAGCTTTGTTACCCTGTTTAAATGAAGGTATGCACAGGGTACCCACCCTTCAGTATCTTGCAACCATACTGTTTAAAAGCATTTTGTCAACACATGATGAAGATGTGTTGGAACTGAACAACAAGTATGCAAACTCTTCAACATATTAACACTGAAATGAATACAGGTCACAGAGCAATGATCTGCACAACAGGGAGCATTTACAACTGAAACACACATCTGTAAATGTGTACAAAGAAAGCATGCAAAAGAAGAAAATTCCCTTGTCACCTGAGCCATGTAGAGGCACTAATGAGCTGTGACAGACAGCTGGGCCATCTTACAGCTGGATTCACTTTGAACAGTGAACAACTAAGCTCTCTCACAACTTGCCAACAGAGTTTTAGACAAGTGCAACATGGCTCATGTAGTGATCTGTGGTGTGTGAAGAGGTGCTGAAGAGGGAAGACATTAGGGATAAATAAAGTATTCTGATTCTGATAAATGTGTGAAGCATCTTGGTGAAAATCACTCTGGAAGGTGGTCCAACCAGTGAGGAGCGTCTCATGATATGGCACAGACCAACGGATAATGTGCTGTGACTGAATCCAGTTTGAACATCCAAATTGTTCGTGCAAAACTCATTTGCAGTTTCAGAAAATATCGGTATTGTCAATGTTCTCACATTCATGTCAATTTATAGATGAACGAGGACATGGTTCAGAACATCCATCCAGATCATATGCTTTAGGGCTATTAGACTAAGATGGTGAAGTTTATGCATAATGTTGGAAACGGTTATGTTTAGGTGTTAGATTAGAGATGGTTTACTTTAGGTGTGAGGTTAGAGAAGGTTATGTTTAGGTGTTAGAATGGAGATGGTTAAGTTCAGGTTCGGGTTTGGTGTCATTAAGCCAATGGTAAGCATCTGGGAGGGCTAATATTAAGCCTTATAAACCATATTAAGTGTAAATAGGGGTTAAAAGTAGATAAGGGTTGGCCCTTTAAATACTATATACACACACACACACACACACACACACACATATATATATATATATATATATAGATAGATAGATAGATATACATAGATAGATATACATAGATAAAGATATATATATATATATATATATATATAGAGAGAGAGAGAGAGAGAGAGAGAGAGAGAGAGAGAGAGAGAGAGAGAGAGAGAGAGAGAGAGAGATAGATAGATAGATATTGATTTAGATATTGATATAGGTAAGCATTTTATTTTTTTTAAATTCCATAACTTTTTCCACAACTTTTGACTTCATTACAGGTGGGTGGGCATAACATTTCAATGATTCATGCACAGAGGTACACAAATTATTTATCCAATGTTGATGGCGGTCATTAATAAGGTTGGGGAGGAGAGAAAGACACAGAGGGAGCGATAAATGAGCATGACTTGTCATCCACATTAATCAGCCTGATCTCTGGAGTTCCAGCTGTGGGATGGAAATGGAATGAGAAGATAAAAAATGAAATCAAAAGCAGGGAAGAGTTGAAGAGATGCTGTGAGATGAAGATGTCTGTTTTATTGTTTTTTGTTTTGTAGAAACCCAAACTAAATGTTTACAGCACCACAGCTAATAGTGCAGTTCCCTATGTCCATACATAAAAGTTCATTGGATTTTTTGGGGGGGATTTGGAAAACTACACACTTTAGAAAACTTGATAGAAAAACTAATCAGAAAATGCATATCCATTTTCACAGAAGCCAATATGGTGGCCATCTTGGATTTTCAAAAATAGCAACCTTCAAACACTCGTTTCTCAATATCTTGCCTCCTAGATTACCTAGGATCATGATTCCAGTGGCTAAACCTACTTTTTTGGGGGTAGGAAATCCAATGATGCTAACTAGAAATCGGTACAGCTGATCAATGGCACAAGTTTAGGTCACCATCTTGGATTTGTAATGTGTATAACTGAAGTTTATATGCTTATCTCCTTATTCTGACATCTAAGTGACATAGGAACCTGAGCGAAGTGGATATCTTAACTCAAGTTGATTATGCAGACAAGTGAGCTGAGGCGCCTGGCTGTTGGTGATGAACACCCTACTGTCATCTCATTTGATATGACCCTATATGAGAAGATTGTGCAGTTGTTGGATGCCAGGCCTGACTTGAAAAGAGCTCTTGGATTCTCCATAGAGAATTCAGGCATAGATGATGCCTGGATAGAAGCCGACATTTATGATGCAGCAACAAAGAGGCAGATCCTCAAGTGCACACACTACAAGCATTCTCTCTGGGGTCCACATGTACTCATATGTAGCTCTGTATGAACTGGTACTGGAGGAATTCTTCAGAGAGAACCCAGAGCTGAAAAAGTTTGCTGACAGACAACAGAACAAGTAGAAGCAGCCTGCTCTGAGGAGAACAAATCTGCAAAGGCTGAATCTGCCAAGGAAGCCAATGCTACCCTCCTCGAAGTCTTGGTTTCTGCTGAGGTGATCAACATGCCATGTTCCGATCCATCATGAACTACCTGCACAGAGTGGAGACAGTCCTGTACTTTGTGGCTGCATCTCGCAATGCTGATCTCGCACTCCATCTGAAAGCTGCAGAAGCACTCAGCAAGCTGTTCATTCCTTTTGACCGGATCAAATACAAACGACTCTGGCCCAGATACATTGCTGATATGCATGACCTCAGAACCAATCATCCGGAGACCTGGAAGGAACTCGAAGCAGGTAATCTGTCAGTCACCAGAAATGAGATTCAATTTGTGTCCATCGGTGCAGACCATGCATGCAAACATCTCTACAAGCAGATGAAGGTTCACTCTGAATTGATTAGAACTCCAACATGCCAATGCTAGGCAGAGATTCTTCACGGCTACACCCGAACTGTCACACCTGTCAAGAGAGTTCAAGTCAGTTTGGCACCAAAACAGCCAGCAAGAACATAGAACATCCTGGACTAGGATCTAGTGACATCAGAAGAGATCATGAGGCAGTTGACAAACTTAAGGCTGCCATACTGAGTCATCAACCCAGTTACTGCTGAGGGTGACAAGTTGTACAACATGATCACACATGCCTACGCCCCACAGGAGTATGTCCCACAGATCTTGAACATCAATGACACTGGGCAGAAACTGTATGAAGACTGTGTATCAGAGAGACTCAATGGAGAAATCAGCCTCTGGGCACCAGTGAAGAAGGAAAAAAAACAAAATGTTCATGTTTGGCAACAAGAGGTCCACTGTGAAAATCAGAGACAAGACCATATATCTGAAGGAGACCAAAGACCTGTATGGCAGACTGCTGGTGCTTGCCCGGCCTAACAGACACATTGACCAGAAACAGGCTGTTGGCAACTAAAAGTTCACAGACACCAAGAGCACTCTTTGCCGCCAATGGGGATATACTGCCATGCACTGACAAGTCAAAGTTGATCCATCTCCTAGAAAAGCTGGCAAAGGAAGACACAGCAGAGCAGGATCAACCACAAGCTGCAGGTGAAGCTCCAGTGGACACTGAAATGCTGAGCTCCAATCAAGCTGGCCATCCTAGTCGCAAAATTGCACTGGTGGATGGCATGGTTGTTGTCCAAAAGCTGACAAAGAAGCCAGCAACAGTAGTTACAGTCAAAATTTTAAGTGAATGGTTCTACAGCAGACTGATGTCTCTAACGAGAAACTATGATGAGGTGGTTCTGGTGTTTGATACCTACAAGGCTTATTCCTTGAAGCACTTTGTGGAGTACAAATTGTACTCCATAGCACTCCGTATGTACTCTGTAGTTTTCCACTTCTCTGTGTGTATTAAACTTCTCACTCACTGCAGACACACACACATGGCCACTAAATCCCACACACTGCGGACACACATGGCCACTAAATCATGAGGGCCTCCCGGCCTGGGACAGCAAAGATAAGAGTAACAGACCTACAGACACACACCAGACACAGGACATGATTAACGTGGATGTTTTCCTGCATTCCTTTGTAAGACTACACCGTAGCTAATGCAGGAAAACATAGTGTATGACGCGATGGACTGTTCTATAAAAAACCACTACCTCCAGCTCAAGTTAGAGCATATCCTCACAGATTGATTTTTCTGTGGTTACATGACTCTCCATCTGCAGATGCATTAAAGATTCTCTGTTTGCTCCAATATTTGTCCAATGATTATTCTTCCCAGAGGTTGCTGGGGCAAGAGCCCATTAAAAGGTTAAAGGAAAATCCACGACAATTTGGTGTCAGAAGTGACATCTCACGTCGCCCGCCAAACGCACAACTAGCTGACTGATCATCTTGGGATGAGGACATAGTCACCGATCTCCCAATACCTCACCAGGTTTGAGAAGAAGAAAGGGAGAGGCGGGTGGTCCGATTGGTCGGTGTCGCCGAGATTCCTCAGCAAAACCCTGGGAGATTCATCGCACGGGTGAGCAGAATTCTTTAAAGGATAAAATGATCATTTAAAACGCGTATGAGGTCGTGCACTGACAATTAAACGATTGTTTACCCTCGGTTTCCCACTTCTGAAGTGATAACCTGGTAGGGTCAAGTGAACCAGCGCAACGTTAAGCGAGTGTTTACCCTCGGTTTCCCACTTCTGAAGTGATAACCTGGCAGGGTTAAGTGAACCAGCGCAACAGTATGCGGCTGTTTACCCTCGGTTTCCCACTTCTGAAGTGATAACCTGGTAGGGTCAAGTGAACCAGCGCAATGTTAAGAGAGTGTTTACCCTTGGTTTCCCACTTCTAAAGTGATAACCTGGTAGGGTTAAGTGAAACAGCGCAACAGTATGTGGCTGTTTACCCTCGGTTTCCCACTTCTAAAGTGACAACCTGGTAGGGTCAAGTGAACCGGCGCAATGTTGAGCGAGTGTTTACCCTCGGTTTCCCACTTCTAAAGTGATAACCCGGTAGGGTCAAGTGAACCAGCGCAACGTTAAGCAAGTGTTTACCCTCGGTTTCCCACTTCTAAAGTGATAACCTGGTGGGATCAGTGAACCGGCGCAATGTTAAGCAAGTGTTTACCCTCAGTTTCCCACTTCTAAAGTGATAACCTGGCAGGGTTAAGTGATCCGGCGCTGCGTTAAGCGGCTGTTTACCCTCGGTTTCCCACTTCTAAAGTGATAACCTGGCAGGGTTAAGTGAACCGGCGCAACGTTAAGCGAGTGTTTACCCTCGGTTTCCCACTTCTAAAGTGATAACCTGGTAGGGTTAAGTGAACCAGCGCAATATTAAGCGAGTGTTTACCCTCGGTTTCCCACTTCTAAAGTGATAACCTGGTAGGGTTAAGTGAACCGGCGCTGCATTAAGCGGTTGTTTACCCTCGGTTTCCCACTTCTAAAGTGATAACCTGGTAGGGTCGAGTGAACCAGCGCAACGTTAAGCAAGTGTTTACCCTCGGTTTCCCACTTCTAAAGCGATAACCCGGTAGGGTTAAGTGAACCAGCGCAACGTTAAGCGAGTGTTTACCCTTGGTTTCCCACTTCTAAAGTGATAACCTGGTAGGGTCAAGTGAACCAGCGCAACGTTAAGCGAGTGTTTACCCTTGGTTTCCCACTTCTAAAGTGATAACCTGGTAGGGTTAAGTGAACCAGCGCAACGTTAAGCGGTTGTTTACCCTCGGTTTCCCACTTCTAAAGTGATAACCTGGTAGGATCAGTGAACCGGCGCTGCGTTACGTGAGTGTTTACCCTCGGTTTCCCGCTTCTAAAGTGATAACCTGGTAGGGTCAAGTGAACCAGCGCAACGTTAAGTGAGTGTTTACCCTCGGTTTCCCACTTCTAAAGTGATAACCTGGTAGGGTCAAGTGAACCAGCGCAATGTTAAGCGAGTGTTTACCCTTGGTTTCCCACTTCTAAAGTGATAACCTGGTAGGGTTGAGTGAACCAGCGCAATGTTAAGCGGTTGTTTACCCTCGGTTTTCCACTTCTAAAGTGATAACCTGGTAGGGTTAAGTGAACCAGCGCAACGTTAAGCGGTTGTTTACCCTCGGTTTCCCACTTCTAAAGTGATAATATGGTAGGGTCAAGTGAACTAGCGCAACGTTAAGCGAGTGTTTACCCTCGGTTTCCCACTTCTAAAGTGATAACCTGGTAGGGTCAAGTGAACCAGCGCAATGTTAAGCGAGTGTTTACCCTTGGTTTCCCACTTCTAAAGTGATAACCTGGTAGGGTTAAGTGAACCAGCGCAACGTTAAGCGGTTGTTTACCCTCGGTTTCCCACTTCTAAAGTGATAAACTGGTAGGGTCAAGTGAACCGGCGCAATGTTAAGCGAGTGTTTACCCTCGGTTTCCCACTTCTAAAGTGATAAACTAGTAAGGTCGAGTGAACCAGCGCAACGTTAAGCGAGTGTTTACCCTCGGTTTCCCACTTCTAAAGTGATAACCTGGTAGGATCAGTGAACCGGCGCTGCGTTAAGCGAGTGTTTACCCTTGGTTTCCCACTTCTAAAGTGATAAACTGGCAGGGTTAAGTGAAACAGTGCAACAGTAAGTGGCTGTTTACCCTCGGTTTCCCACTTCTAAAGTGATAACCTGGTAGGGTCAAGTGAACCAGCGCAATGTTAAGCGAGTGTTTACCCTTGGTTTCCCACTTCTAAAGTGATAACCTGGTAGGGTTAAGTGAACCAGCGCAACGTTAAGCGGTTGTTTACCCTCGGTTTCCCACTTCTAAAGTGATAACCTGGCAGGGTTACGTGAACCAGCGCTACGTTAAGCGGTTGTTTACCCTCGGTTTCCCACTTCTAAAGTGATAAACTGGTAGGGTCGAGTGAACTAGCGCAACATTAAGCGAGTGTTTACCCTCGGTTTCCCACTTCTAAAGTGATAAACTAGTAGGGTCGAGTGAACCAGCGCAATGTTAAGCGAGTGTTTACCCTCGGTTTCCCACTTCTAAAGTGATAACCTGGTAGGATCAGTGAACCGGCGCTGCGTTAAGTGAGTGTTTACCCTCGGTTTCCCACTTCTAAAGTGATAACCTGGCAGGGTTAAATGAAACAGCGCAACAGTATGCGGCTGTTTACCCTCGGTTTCCCACTTCTAAAGTGATAACCTGGTAGGGTCAAGTGAACCAGCGCAACGTTAAGTGAGTGTTTACCCTCGGTTTCCCACTTCTAAAGTGATAACCTGGTAGGGTCAAGTGAACCAGCGCAATGTTAAGCGAGTGTTTACCCTCGGTTTCCCACTTCTAAAGTGATAAACTGGTAGGGTCAAGTGAACCGGCGCAATGTTAAGCGAGTGTTTACCCTCGGTTTCCCACTTCTAAAGTGATAAACTAGTAAGGTCGAGTGAACCAGCGCAACGTTAAGCGAGTGTTTACCCTCGGTTTCCCACTTCTAAAGTGATAACCTGGTAGGATCAGTGAACCGGCGCTGCGTTAAGCGAGTGTTTACCCTCGGTTTCCCACTTCTAAAGTGATAAACTGGTAGGGTCAAGTGAACCAGCGCAACGTTAAGCGAGTGTTTACCCTCGGTTTCCCACTTCTAAAGTGATAAACTGGTAGGGTCACGTGAAGCAGCGCAACGTTAAGCGAGTGTTTACCCTCGGTTTCCCACTTCTAAAGTGATAAACTAGTAGGGTCGAGTGAACCAGCGCAACGTTAAGTGAGTGTTTACCCTCGGTTTCCCACTTCTAAAGTGATAACCTGGTAGGGTTAAGTGAACCAGCGCAACGTTAAGCGAGTGTTTACCCTCGGTTTCCCACTTCTAAAGTGATAACCTGGTAGGATCAGTGAACCGGCGCTGCGTTAAGCGAGTGTTTACCCTTGGTTTCCCACTTCTAAAGTGATGAACTGGCAGGATTAAGTGAAACAGTGCGACAGTAAGTGGCTGTTTACCCTCGGTTTCCCACTTCTAAAGTGATAACCTGGTAGGGTCAAGTGAACCGTCGCTGCGTTAAGCGGTTGTTTACCCTCGGTCTCGCACTAATAAAAGTGGTTACCTGGTAGGGTTAAGTGAGAAAAAATAAAATGAAGAAGAATGGGAAACAAGGGCAGTAAACTGCCCCCGACAGATATGGAGGGTCCGATCTATCAGATAATGGTGAGGAAATATGGTGAAGACTCGGTAAAATATGTTTTAGACTGGATACAGAATCATGGGTTTCCTGTTGAAGGAACTTTGAGCAAGAATAAACTAATGAAAGTCCGACAGACCATGGAAAAGGGGGGGTTGCCTTGACTGACCCTGACTGACTTTTGTGTTTGACATGACTTGTCTGTATGTGTGTTCATAGTTAGTTCCGTGTTTGTCCGTTTGGCCATTTTGTGTTGTTTAGAAGTTGCAAGTACTTGAGAGTGGCTTAAATGGGGATATAAAAGCCGGGGGAGGTTTTGTTTTGGCTTTTCCAAACCTTTTGTTTTCCTGACAATTGGGGTGTGAGAGGGGTTTTCAGAGACCACCTCGTTTAGCATCCTTATCAGACCCAACCCGGCTTTGTTCCTGTTTGACAAACAACTGGCTTTAGAAAGTCACCAACCTGAAGCATTGTTTATTCAAATCCTTTCAAAAAATCTACTTCTTTTCTTTCTGAGGTACCTCATATAAAATGGGATATATCCATTTGGTTTTTTTTTTTTGTTGCATTGAAAAAGTTTTTGTGGTGTATTTTTCACGTTAAATTGATCCTGTCCTCACTTCTTTTAGGATTCCCCAAAACCGAAGGATTTCCTGTCCCTGTTTCATTTTCTGAACTGTTAAGCAGAGCTCTGTTATGTCCAACGCCACAGTTGTAATATTTTTCATTTTATCTATTCTGTTTTTCTTTCTGTTACTGAGATTTTTTTTTAAGAATAACTGGTGGGAACCAACTGCCTACCCACTTCACATCTTGGGGGGATGGATGGGGGGGTTGCCTTGAGAGTAACAGGGACAGTGTAAACCACAGTTACGTTGTTTAAGCTGTTGTTGTTTTTCTTTCCATTAGCAGACACCCATTGGTTCATTTGTTTTTATGTTGACTTTCCTCTGTGTTAAATTGAACTTGTTTTTTTTTAAAGAGGGTATTCATTTCTTTGACAATTTCTTGTGTGGAGGACGGTTACATTTTATTTGAATATGAATGAAACCTACTGAGTCATGTGTTTTAAAGGTCTATGCTATGGCTATGTTATTGTTATTTTTTACCATGAGTTTGAGCCTCCTCATAAGACTCATTTCTGGTTTGATTTATTTGGTTTTGGCTGAGTTCATCAATTTCTTTGTATTGTTAATTGAGCGTTGCTTTTCTTTGAAACCCCCTCCCCCTCCCTCTTTTTGGGGCCTTGAAAAGGGCTTCTTGTTGTTTCAGTTGGTTAAGGTGGGGGGCATTTGTTTTTGTCTTCAAACAGCTCATTGTTTCAATGATTTACAAGATACCTTATGGTTTTATTAATTTAGGTTTATTTGAACGTTCAGGATCTGAGACAACAACTATCTTTATCATCCTTCATCTGTTTTAGTTTTAAAGACAATTTATTTCAGATAAGTACAACATTACAGACTTCGGAACATTTGTAAACAGCTTGGATGAAATGAAAGTCCGATTCATTTGACTGCATGAAATTGTTTTTGGTTTACTAACAACTGACATACAAACTGATCATATCATACTTTCATTTTTTTTCCTTCATGGTTAAATGGGTTGACACAATGTGTTCTGTTCTTGTGTAAAAAGAGGGGTAGTGAGAATGAGGAATTGAAATTTAGGATGGTTGTGAGCCTTCTTCTGTACATTTTTCTTTGATTTTTTACTTCATAGGAAACAAACTGTTTGACGAATACAAACTTAGATCATAGCAGAAGTATCTGAAGAACACTGAATCAAGTTGACTACAAATCTTCAGAATCCTAGAATGACAGTGTTTTCAGTGTTGTGCAGTTTCACTCTGAAGGTTTTCCCTCCAGAATTGTCCAACCAAAGGTCCATGCACTGAAAACATTCCTCCAGAGTTACGCAGTCTGCCCAGAGCTGTCACCACCTCCTCCTCCAGACGGGCTGGGTAACACCCCCACTCCCGTGGTACCGGGTCCAGGGGCCCGGGGTATGCTCCACGGAAAGACAGCCTCCCGGCTGGACAGAACAAAGAGCAACCCGCCACATAACGCGGCTGTAGGAGCTGTGTCGGTGTGAGGGTGGTCTCCAAGGTGTCCCGGTCAGCTTCCGGGTGAGAGAGGAGGTGAGGGTGGTCTGCTCCTGGCCCAGCCAATCCTCCCACACATGAATACCCTCTGGTTGTTTAGATGAGACTAGCACCAACTCCCTAGCTCTGGAGACCACAGATTTGGGTTTGGCTTTGAGAGTCCGAAATCGCCTTGCCTCTGTGGAGCCTGTAACCAGTGACAACTTTGAACGTTTAACTGCAGCTGAGTCCACCACCAAGATGCTCCGAACCCAAAACCTGTCTCTGCAGGACCGAATCGACGACCTCGAGAACCAATCTCGGAGGGCCAATCTCCATGTACTGAACAGTCCTGCAGTCAATGGGGCCGGTAAAGATCCGGTGCAGTTCATGTCGGAGATGCTGATGCAAATAATGGGTCCTGATGTCTTTTACTCGCCGAGTCATAGCAGCATCACTTTTCCTGGGTGTCCTGCTACTCCTCACCTGCTGCATCGTGCCCATAGTTCGGCGTTTGATAAACAGCCTCATTGCTACTCAGCTCGTGTATTATCACCTCCTTGCCCAACAGGGCGGAGACCTTGTTTCGTCTTCCCCCTCTCCAACACTGCTGTCCCCCCCCCCCACAAGGACTTCGGTTCTGAATCCCCCTACACCTCCTCCGATGACAGCGACTCCCCCGTCTGAATGATACCTTCTGACAAACACTGGTTAACCCTTTCAATTCCGGTTGTTCTCATGTCTGTTTATCATTTCTGTATATGCATGTAATGTGTGCTGGTTGGTATTATTTCTATGTTACCTCTGGGTGTTCAATGATGAACAAAAGGGGGGAATTGTGGAGTACAAATTGTACTCCATATGCGCTCCGTATGTACTCTGTAGTTTTCCACTTCTCTGTGTGTATTAAACCTCACTCACTGCAGACACACACACATGGTCACTAAATCCCACACACTGCGGACACACATGGCCACTAAATCATGAGGGCCTCTCCGGCCTGGGACAGCGAAGATAAGAGTAACGGACCTACAGACACACACCAGACACAGGACATGATTAACGTGGATGTTTTCCTGCATTCCTTTGTAAGACAACACCTTGGTTAATGCAAGAAACATAGTGTATGACGCGACGGACTGTTCTATAAAAAACCACTACCTCCAGCTCAAGTTAGAGCATATCCTCACAGATTGACTTTTCTGTGGTTATATGACTCTCCATCTGCAGATGCATTAAAGATTCTCTGTTTGCTCCAATATTTGTCTGATGATTATTCTTCCCAGAGGTTGCTGGGGCAAGAGCCCATTAAAAGGTTAAAGGAAAATCCACGACAATTTCACAAGGGAGAAAAAAAGACAAGGAAAGGATCCAATCCAATACCAAATCAGAGATCATATGAACATCAAGAACATTCCAATGAGCCGCTTACTTTCTCATGATAAAACAAACCCTGATCTGACTGAATAGCTGGCATCAAAGACCATTGAAAGCAAAGACTCCCCAAATCTTGTCCTTGCTTCTACTGCAGGACACACCGAGAGCAACAGTCAGTTGCACTTTGGAAGCAACAACCATGAAGAAGCAGACACCTTGTTGATACACCATGCAGTTCTGCCTTCACATCGCAACCCCTGCGATGCACAGCTCATGTTCTTCTCCCCAGACACAGATGTACTGGTGCTGGTTGTAGCAAATTATGAAATCCTGCTGAAAAATACTTGTGTTTCAATGGCATCTGGGATTTTGGAAGTGAAACAGATATGGAAAGCTCTGGGTGCAGATAGAGCAAAAGCTTTGCCGGCATTTCATGCATTTACAGGAGCAGACACCTCTCCTTGTGTACCTGCCTTGTTGTGGTGATGAGGCTTGCGTGTTCTTACGATCCCGGGAGCTATGCCAGCGGGGGACTAGAGCCCCTGGCAGGTGCAACCAAGCTGGACAGGTTGCCGGGGGAGGGGTCAGACTAAACGGTACACACACCAAGTCCTAGTAAGCAGGGGACGGATGATGTCAGAAGGTGGCAGAAGCAGTTTTGGTAATGGCTTTTATCATCACAGCTGTGGGCAGAAGATTCAAATGGAACAATGGCCAGGGCCTCCGCACACTACGTGCACTGCCACTACAGAAAGCAATGGCAAACTACTGGTTTTATTCTTTGCCCAAAACTCGTGCATGACATGGTCAAAAATAAGAAATAGGAGCAGACAACACTGGGCAGTTTTCTAGAATAGGCAAAGCTACCTGGCTGAACATGATATGGATATGGGAGGGAGCAAACACATTGTCCATGTAGACTAGACTTGCTGCTGTGCAAGTAAAGCACCCACGTGCACGCGCATCCGTGCATCCCCACGCATGCATGCACGCACGCACGCACGCACACACACGCACGCACACACACGCACGCACACACACACACACACACACACACACACACACACACACACACACACACACACACACACTGATAGAACCGCCATTGCGTTATTTTGACACAAAGCAGTAAGTAATGTGTAAATAGCCATGCTGTAATAACATACTGAGGCCCCTCGCTCTCTGACATGATGGATGAAATATGTAGGCTACTAGTAGGATATTAGCCAGGCGAGGGAGGAGGGAGGGGGGAGGGCCCATTTTTGTCTTTTTTGGTGGTTGTGTAAAAGTACATGTGAAAGGTATTGCCTGTTCATTCATGTGTCTTGCCTGATTGGCAGACAGGAAGTGCATGTGGACATATGTTGTTGCTGCTTCTGCTCCTCCATACTGGGCTTATAAACGGATGTGGTTCTGTTTTCATATCATCTAGTCTCAGTATGTCCCCCCGCCAGTACCCCTCTTCCATAAAGTGTTATTTACCAGTCTGTCCAAGGAGGGGTGCCATTTGGGATTGGATGAATGACGCATGTCTCCAGTGAGAGTAGGCTATAGCAGCCTGATGGGAGATGGCCGACACTGATATTTCTTTCCACCCTTGTCAAATGTGTAGGCTACTCATTCATATCAGGGATCAGATAGAGAGCGAGGAGGAGGCAGCTGATTTACTGATTTACATATCCACATATCCTAAAAAGATGAGTTGCAGGTTCCTTCCATCCACATTAACCATCCAAACTGGTGGTGTGCAGACTACCCGGTTAATGTGGATAATGTGGTTCGTTCTATGCACATTAACCCCCCAAGCGGGTAATGTGCAGATAACCCGTTCTGGCGGGTAATGTGCACATTAACCGCCCCGTTGGGTAATCTGCACATTAACCGGGTAGTTTGCACATTAACCGTTTTCTCACATTGCATATACATGTCACTGTCCCCCGAGTACCCTGCCCAGGACTGATCCACTCATCCATAGGGTGCTCCAGCAAAGGCCCATTCCAGGGCACCCCTTATGTTTTCATTGCAGATTTCAGTCTCAGGTAAAAAAAAGAAAGAGGTGCCCGGTAAATCATATTCCTCCCTAATATCTTGGAATGAACGTAGTCCAGTATTGTTAAAAATATCACTGAGAGTGAAGACACCTTTTCGTGACCATGAGGGAAATGTAAAAGGCTGCCCACCTGATTGAAGGTGATAGTTATTCCATAGTGGATATGTTTGATGAAATAAATCTATTTTGCACATCATCAGTTCCACTTTTTTTCCCATACATCAATAGAATTGGTTAGAATGCCCCCGTATCGTAGATTAATGTTTTTGCGCCCCTGCCTGTATATAATAAGTCTTCCAGACAGTGTGGCTTCACGCGTGCTGCCTCCATAGCTCACCAAGGGACCTCAGATTCCTGGTTTCTCCAAACATGCAGTGGTCTAATTTCAAAAGCATAATAATAACAATTAAGGTTTGGGACAGCTAAGCCTCCAGCGAGTTTGATTCTTTGTAAGTTGTAAGTTTGATTCGTGCACACTTTCCTACCCAAATGAACTATGATATGAGGGAGTGCATTTCTGTGATACAATTAGGTGGTGGTGTTAGGGGATCATAAAAAAATTAATAATAATAATCCGAGGCAAAATGTTCATTTTGATAGTTGTAACTCTGCCTTGTAAAGACACATAAAGAGAGCCTCACCTCTTCAGATCACCTGTAATCTTCTTTTTGACAGCCAAAACGTTTTCCTGAACTATTCTGCTAACACTGGGGTAAATCTTTATGCCAAGGTATGTAAAGGATGTACAGTTAGGGATGTCAGCAGTCAAACTGGTATTTAACGCAGCGGTATTTGATGGAAGAGGAGCAGATTTAGTCCAGCTGATTTTATATCCTGCCATCCCTTTTAATAGATCAAAGAGTTTTAGGACCTGCAGTAGTCATGTCTGAATATTAGAAATGAAATGCAGACAATCATCTTCATTTACCGAAATATGTCTAGATTGGTCTATGGTTATAGGACCATGCCACTGAGGATGCAACTCAGCCACTGAGGATGCACAAGCCAGTGCATTCTTAGTGCCGGTCCCAAGCCTGGATAGATGGGGAGGGTTGCGTCAGGAAGGACATCCGGCGTAAAATCTTTGCCAAATCAAATATGCGGATCATAAATAAGACTTCCATACTGGATCGGTTGAGGCCTGGGTTACCAACGACCGCCACTGGTACTATTAACCAGCAGGGTACCGGTGGAAATTATGCTACTGTTGGGTGAAGGAGAAGGAGAGGGGGAAGGCATGTCCAGAGGCAGCTAGAGAGGAGGAAGGGTAGGAGTGTGGAGGTGAGAGTTGGAACTTTGAATGTTGGCACTATGACTGGTAAAGGGAGAAAGCTGGCTGATATGATGGAGAGAAGGAAGGTAGGTATGTGCAAGAGACCAGGTGGAAGGGGAGTAAGGCCAGGAGCATTGGAGGTGGGTTCAAACTCTTCTACCATGGTGTAATGGGAGGAGAAATGGGGTAGGGGTCATTCTGAAGGAAGAGTGTGTCAAGAGCGTGCTGGAGGTGAAGAGAGTGTCAGACAGAGTGATGAGTATGAAGCTGGAAATCGAAGGTGTATTGCTGAATGTTATCAGTGCATATGCCCCGCAAGTTGGGTGTGAGATGGAAGAGAAAGAAGAATTTTGGAGTGAGTTGGACGACATGGTGGAGAGGGTACCCAAGGAGGAGAGAGTGGTGATTGGAGCGGACTTCAATGGACATGTTGGTGAAGGGAACAGAGGTGATGAGGAGGTGATGGGAAGGTATGGAGTCAAGGAGACAAATGTGGAAGGACAGATGGTGGTCGATTTTGCGAAAAGGATGGAAATGGCTGAGGTGAATACATATTTCAAGAAGAGGAAGGGACACAGGGTGATGTACAAGAGTGGAGGAAAGTGCACACAGGTGGACTATATCTTATGTAGAAGGCACCATCTAAAAGGGATTGGCGACTGCAAGGTGGTGACAGGGGAGAACGTAGCTAGGCAGCATAGGATGGTGGTCTGTAGGATGACTTTGGAGACCAAGAAGAGGAAGCGAGTGAAGACACAGCCGAATATCAAATGGTGGAAGTTGAAGAAGGAAGACTGTTGTGTGGAGTTCAGGCAGGAGTTAAGACAGGCACTGGGTGGTAGTGAAGAGTTGCCAGATGGCTGGACAACCACTGCAGAAATAGTGAGGGAGACAGCTAGGAAGGTACCTGGTGTGTCATCAGGACAGAGGAAGGAAGACAAGGAGACTTGGTGGTGGAATGAGGAAGTACAGCAAAGTATACAGAGGAAAAGGTTGGCGAAGAAGAAGTGGGATAGTCAGAGAGATGAAGAAAGTAGACAGGAGTACAAGGAGATGCAGCGTAAAGCAAAGAGAGCGGTGGCAAAGGCAAAGGAAAAGGCGTATGGTGAGTTGTATGACAGGTTAGACACTAAGGAAGGAGAAAATGCAAAGGATGTGCAGCAAGTTAGGGCGATCAAGGATAGAGATGGAAATGTGCTGACAAGCGAGGAGAGTGTGCTGAGAAGGTGGAAGGAGTACTTTGAGGGGCTGATGAATGAAGAAAATGAGAGAGAGAGAAGGTTGGATGATGTGGGGATAGTGAATCAGGAAGTTCAGTGGATTAGCAAGGAGGAAGTGAGGGCAGCTATGAAGAGGATGAAGAGTGGAAAGGCAGTTGGTCCTGATGACATACCTGTGGAGGCATGCCGATGTTTAGGAGAGATGGTAGTTGGCTTTTTTTTTAAACTTTATTTTCCAATTTTCAAGTTTTTTTGGAACAGGTATACAAGGCACACGAACAACAACAACAACAACAACAACAAAAATAAACATGTAGGAGTCCCCCCTCCCCCCCAAGGCTCAAAAAAAATAAAAAAAGAAAGAAAGAAAGAAAGAAAGAAAGAAAGAAAAAGGACTATGCAGGGATTTATTATTCTAATTCCACATCTACTCATATAATTTCGGAATGTGTGTGTGTGGTGTTAGTGTGTGTGTGTGATGTTAGTGTAGATAGCGGGACAGAAAACTAAAGCACTTATGATCCTAATTCTTTTTGGAGGTGGTAGGTATTGTCTCAGAGAGTAAGGGGAAAATCCCAGAAAATTAAAATTATGCATAATTATGCAAAATATGCATTTTTCTAAAAATAGCTAAAAACCACTTTTCTCGGCATTTCAGATGATTCTGAGCATCTTTGATTTTTTCACCTATATAAAATTTTTTTCTGGGACAAATGTTCTGGCATTATGCAAAATAATACGCATTTTTGCAAAAATGCACTTATGATCCAACTTTTTTTTGGAGGTGGTAGGTATTGTTCCAGAGAGGACCAGAAAAATAGCAGAAATTTAAAATAGTTATAATAATTATGCATAATTATGCAAAATATGCATGTTCTAAAAATGGCTAAAAACCACTTTTCTCGGCATTTCAGATGATTCTAAGCATTTGGGGGGAGGGAGTTGGAGTGTGGGGGGGTTTAGGGGCAGGGGGAAGGCGGTTAACTGGCAGGATGAAGAGGAGGGAGATTTAGACGGGTGGATAACCAAAACGCTACATTGTAGCGGGGTTCTTCTAGTCATTCATATTTTCGTAATGTGTGTGCGTGTGTTAGTTAGTGTAGATAGCGGGACCGAAAACTAAAGCATTTATGATCCTATTTTTTTTTGGAGGTGGTAGGTATTGTCTCAGAGAGTAAGGGAAAAATCCCAGAAAATTAAAATTATGCAGAATTATGCATAAATATGCAAAATATGCATTTTTCTAAAAATGGCTAAAAACCACTTTTCTCGGCATTTCAGATGATTCTGAACATCTTTGATTTTTTCACCTACATAGTGAAAATGTTTTGGCATTATGCAAAATATATGCATTTTTGCAAAAATGCACTTATGATCCTAATTTTTTTTTGGAGGTGGTAGGTATTGTTCCAGAGAGGACCAGAAAAATAGCAGAACATTAAAATATAATTATAATAATTATGTATAATTATGCAAAATATGCATTTTCTAAAAATGGCTAAAAACCACTTTTCTCGGCATTTCAGATGATTCTGAGCATTTGGGGGGAGGGAGTTGGAGTGGGGGGGTAAACCACTTTTCTCGGCATTTCAGATGATTCTGAGCATTTGGGGGGAGGGAGTTGGAGTGGGGGGGGGTTAGGGGCAGGGGGAAGGCGGTTAGCTGGCAGGATGAAGAGGAGGGAGATTTAGACGGGTGGATAACCAAACCGCTACATTGTAGCGGGGTTCTTCTAGTAATAACCATATTTTTGAAGACGATATAAAGTTGTACACATATATCTGTAAGTATTGTCGTTACAACCAGGTAAATAAAAAGTACATTCAATAAAAGAGAAAACCTTCAATGAAGTCTATGAAAGGACTCCAGGTCAAAGTAAAGTTTTTGCGGGTTTTACATATTTTATATCGGAGCTTTTCTAAAGGTAGAGAGGACAGCAGATCCCTCAACCACTGCAAAAATGATGGCGCTTTATTCGACTTCCAGTTAAATAGAATAAGTCTGCGTGCTAGTAATGACGCAAATGCTAGAGCATTTGCCTGCAAAGTTGTGACCTCACAGTTAGGGGGTGGTATGCCAAAGATGGCTGTGTGAAAATCAGGGTTTATGGTCTGTTTACAGATATGTGAGAATACATTAAATACCTGTCCCCAATAACTGTTGAGGGAGGGGCATGCCCAGAACATGTGTCCCACCGAGGCTGGACTATGGCTGCACCTCGGACAGCCAGGGTCTGTGGTGGGGAAGATTCTGGCAAGCTTGTCCCCCGAGTAGTGAAGACGGTGAAGCACCTTAAACTGAATTAACCCATGTGGTATACACAATGAGGAGGTGTGTATACAAGTTAAGCTGTCCCGCCATGCCTCTTCAGAAAGCTCTACACCCAGCTCTCTTGCCCATGCAGTTTTTGTTTTGTCCCATGATATCTGTTTCAATCCCTGCATCAGTGTGTAAATTATAGAGACCCGTTTTTTCCCAAAGGGATCCATCTCTAGAATAACATCTAATTGGCTCCTGGGTGGCAGATACGGAAATGAGGGAAACACTTTCTTGGCAAAACTACGGATTTGAAGGTATCTAAAAAAAAAGGGATCTGGGTATGTTATGGTCTTTGGTAAGTGTTTCAAATGAGGTGAATGTTCTATCTTTAAATAGATCACAGAAAAACACCAGTCTATTTCTATGCCAGTGTTGAAATGCGTTATCTAACACAGATGACGAGAAGAATTGATTATTTGCTACTGGAAAAAGACCGCTAGCATGCTTTAATCCAAAATGCCTCCTAAACAGGAGCCATATCCTAAGTGAAGCTTTAACCACCGGTTTTGTTATTTGTATGTTACGATTATGTGGTAGTGGAGAGGTGAATATCGGTAAAGGATTGGATAAGAGTTCCATGTGAACCCAATCTGTACCCTGTTGATTCTTATATGTAAATGCCCAATGTAAAAGTTTTACAATGTTCGCAGCCCAGTAGTAACAAATAAAGTTAGGCAAGCCTAATCCCCCTGTCTCCTTAGGGACCTCCAAGTATATTTTCTTCATCCTGGGGTTTGAATTGTTCCAGATGAATGATGAAAGTAATCTTTCTAATCGTTCAAAAGCTATCTGAGGTATGAATATGGGAATCATTTGAAAAAGACAGAGAAATCTGGGTAAGACTGTCATTTTAACTATATTAATGCAGCCCACTAATGAAATTGGTAGCGTTGACCACTTTTTAAAATCTTGTTTTGTTCGTTCTATTTGTGTTTTAAAGTTATGGTTATATAACCTTCTCATTGTATGAGTGACTTTGATTCCTAAACATGTAAATACATCATGTTCAAGTTTAAATTGAAAGCTGGAGTAGTCTCTATCAGTGTGGTTAATCGGAAAAAGAAAGCTCTTTGAATAGTTTATCTTATAACCTGACAGGCGACCAAAGTTATCCAGGGTAAGTAATAGTCTTGGTATAGATTCTATTGGGTTGGATATATATAACAACAGGTCATCTGCATAAAGTGATACCTTATGCAATTTACTACCTCGTGAGATACCTTTAATGCCATCCTCTGTCCTAAGAGCTATAGCGAGTGGCTCAATTGCCAAATTGAACAGGTAAGGAGAGAGGCTGCAGCCCTGTCTGCAGCCCCTATGGAGTGAAAAATAATCAGAAATAATATTATTCGTCCGCACTGCAGCTGTCGGTGAGCAATACGATATTTTAACCCATGCTAGGAATGAGGAACCAAAGCCAAACCTTTCTAGAACAGCAAATAGATATTGCCATTCGATGGCAGTGGGCTTTTTAACTAGATTGTTTAACACAATCTTGGAAAGTGAGAGGATGCCTGAGGAGTGGAGAAGAAGCATACTGGTACCGATTTTCAAGAACAAGGGCGATGTGCAGAACTGTAGCAACTATAGAGGTATAAAGTTGATCAAACACAGCATGAAGATTTGGGAAAGAATAATAGAAGCTAGGTTAGGAGAGGTGACGATTAGAGAGCAGCAGTATGGTTTCATGCCACGAAAGAGCACCACAGATGTGATGTTTTCTTTGAGAATGTTGATTGAGAAGTATAGAGAAGGCCAGAAAGAGTTGCATTGTGTCTTTGTAGATTTAGAGAAAGCATATGACAGGGTGCCGAGAAAAGAGGTGTGGTATTGTATGAGGAAGTCGGGAGTTGCAGAGAAGTATGTAGGAGAGGTGCAGGATATGTATGAGGGAAGTGTGACAGTGGTGAGGTGTGTGGTTGGAATGACAGATGTGTTCAAGGTGGAGGTGGGATTACATCAAGGATCGGCTCTGAGCCCTTTCTTGTTTGCAATGGTGATGGACAGGTTGACGGACAAGATCAGGCAGGATTCTCCATGGACGATGATGTTCGGGGATGAGGTGCAGGTTGAGGAGAGCCTGGAGAGGTGGAGGTATGCACTGGAGAGAAGACGAATGAAAGTAAGTAGGAGCTAGATGGAATACCTATGCGTGAATGAGAGGGAGGACAGTGGAATGGTCAGGATGCAAAGAGTGGAGGTGACAAAGGCATATGAGTTTAAATACTTGGGGTCAACTGTCAAAAGTAATGGGGAGTGCAGTAGAGAGGTGAAGAAGAGAGTGCAGGCAGGGTGGAGTGGGTGGAGAAGAGTGTCGGGAGTGATTTGTGACAGAAGGGTACCAGCAAGAGTTAAAGGGAAGATTTACAAGACGGTTGTGAAACCAGCTATGGTATATTGTTTGGAGACAGTGGCACTGACGAAAAGACATGAGGCGGAGCTGGAGGTGGCAGAGTTGAAGATGCTAAGATTTTCACTGGGAGTAATTAAGGAGGACAGGATTGCTCAGAAAGCTGCAGCTCGTCTGGTGTTCAACCGCCCTAAGTTCTCCCACACAACTCCCCTTCTCATGTCCCTACACTGGCTCCCAGTAGCTGCCCGCATCCAGTTTAAGACTCTGGTGCTAGCCTACAGGGCAGTGAAAGGAACAGCTCCTTCCTATCTCCAGGCCATAGTCAAGCCCTACACCCCTGCCCGACCACTTCGCTCTGCTGCCTTGGGACGCCTGGTTGCCCCATCGCTCAGAGGCCCTTGCTGACAATCTACCCGGTCATGGCTCTTTTCTGTCCTGGAACCACAGTGGTGGAATTAACTCCCTACTGATGTCAGGACAGCGGAGTCGCTGCCCATCTTTCGGCGCAGGTTGAAAACTCACCTCTTTAAGAACTACTACGCTGTTACTTGTTCTTAGCACTTATTGTATTCACTCATTTAAAAAAAAATCTTTCTTGCACTTTTACTTTAGCACCGGTTTTGCTCTTAGATGCTTGTTTAGATGCACTTATGACCTCTGATGACAAGTAGTTATCCTGATTTCCTACGTTAAATGCACTTATTGTAAGTCGCTTTGGATAAAAGCATCGGCTAAATGACTGTAATGTAATGCAATGTAATGATTAGGAACGATTATATTAGAAGGATGGCTCAGGTTGGACAGTTTGGAGACAAAGCAAGAGAGGCAAGATTGAGATGGCTTGGACATATGTGGAGGAGAGATGCTGGGTATATTGGGAGAAGTATACTGAATATGGAGCTGCCAGGAAAGAGGAAAAGAGGAAGGCCAAAAAGGAGGTTTATGGATGTGGTGAGGGAAGACATGCAGGTGGCTGGTGTGACAGAGGAAGACGCAGAAGACAGGAAGAAATGGAAACGGATGATCCGCTGTGGCGACCCCTAACAGGAGCAGCCGAAAGTAGTAGTAGTAGTAGTAGTAATAATGTGTCACTCTCTCTGATGGACTGAGCCAGGCGTTCTAGGGAGAAGGCAAAGAGCAGAGGGGAAAGTGGACAACCTTGTCTGGTTCCATGATGTAAAGGAAAGGGTTGTGATTGATATGTTCATGTGAGAACTGATGCTGTAGCATGACAGTATGGCGTTTGTGTCATGGAGATGAAGTTTGGCCCAAATCCGAATCTCTCCATGACCAGCCATAGGTACCTCCATTCTTGACTGTCAAAAGCTTTATCAACATCAAGAGAGAGAAGCGCACCTCTGGAATGGTATCTACAACCTCGATAACAAAGTAGGAGCCTCCTAATATTATCTGATGCTACTTTCCCTTTCATGAATCCCGTCTGATCAAAGTGAATTAACTTCCCAATTACCATCTCCATGAGAGTAACCAGTACCTTGGCATAAAGCTTCACATCTCCACAAATCAGCGAAATTGGGCGATAACTTGAGCATTCAAGTGGATCTTTACCTTTCTTGAGTAAGAAGGTGATGAGTGCATTTCTCTGGTCCCGATGAAAGGATCCCTGTTCAATGGCAAAGTTTATAGAGCCCAATATAAGAGGTCCTACCTTATCCCAAAAGGATAGATACAATTTGGGAGGTAGACCGTACAAACCAGGACTCTTTCCCTTTTGGAGAGTTTTTACTGCCGTTTCAAGCTCTTCTAAAGAGATGGGGCTTTCTAATTTTAAGTTCTCTAAGTGGTCCAGACAAGGCAAAGCTAAATTTTGAAGAAAAATGGTGCACTTCTCCATATCTACACGGCAGTCTGATGTGTAGAGACTGCTGTAGAAATTTTTTAAAACATTGTTGATTGCACTGGGATCTGTAACGTCACCTTCTGTTGTATGCATTGCATTAATCACTGCTTTGGATTCATTTTTTTTTAACCGGAGGGCTAATAGTCTGCTCGGGCGGTCGCCATCATAATCATATCTCTGTTTGGTTCTATGTAGAATAAACTCGGCCTTGCTTATGGATACATTTCTATAGTCTCCCCTTAATGCCTCGAGAATATTGGTGTTGGTTTCAGAGGGTGTTTCTCTCTGCACCTTCTCCACTCTTGTCTATCTCCTGCTCAATTTCAGAAAATGGCTTATTGCACTCAGCTTTTAACCTAGAAGAAAAACTAATACATGTGCCTCTTATAAAACATTTCGCTGCTTCCCATAATGTTTGGGGATTGTCACATGAACCAACGTTCTGTTCAATGAATTCACCAAGTTGTGTTTTCATTCGTAATAGAAAATCAGTATTGCTAAGCACAGAGTCATTAAATCTCCATCTGCATACTCTGGGATAAATCAAATCAATTTTATTTGTATAGCCCAATATCACAAATTAAAAATTTGCCTCAGTGGGCTTAACAGCAACACAACATCCTGTCCTTAGACCCTCTCATCGGATAAGGAAAAACTCCCTAAAAAACCCCTTTAACAGGGAGAAAAAACAGGAAGAAACCTCAGGGAGAGCAACAGAGGAGGGATCTCTCTCCCAAGACGGTCAGCGTGCAATGGATGTTGTGTTCACGCAATTTACATAATACAACATTGAAAGAGGATAACAGAATTATAATGGACATAAAATGTATGAAGAACATGATGCACAGGATGCCAAGCAGTGTCCACATGCCAAAGGAGCAGTCCAGGACCCAAGCCACGCGACCAGCATCATCGTGTAATAAAGAAAAACTTATGTGAGGAGTGGAAGGGCAGGCAGCATCCAAATGGCAGCCACGTGTCTGTGAATGTTCTCATTCATCCAGGTCATGGTTATCCAAAGGAGTTGAATCAAGTGCAACTGGACTTGGTATATATCCGTGAAGACGTTTCGCCTCTCATACAAGAGGCTTCCTCAGTTCGTGCCTTTCTGACTAGACCAAGCTAGTCTGACTGGCTGCTGATGAGACTCAGTATTTATCCTCTAGGAGTCGTTGTCAGAGCTATTGATATGCGTGGCTCTTTGTGATCAGATGTTTACCAACGCCTGTCACTAACAGAGCCATAGATATGCGTGGCTCTTTTGTGTACCAATGTTATGGCCGCGCCCATCGCCATCGGAGCTATTGATTTGCATTTGTTTAGCCACGATGGTCGTTGGGGGTGTTGATTTCGACTTAATTGTTCAGTGGTCATGAGAGTCGTTGGAGCCGTTAGTGACCGACTGTTGTTCTTGGAGGCTAGGCTTCTTGAGTCTCCTGGGTAGAGATGAAAGGACGGCATTGTAAGTGGGAGAAAGGTGGTGTCACAGACCTCCTCCTCTGTTGAGGGATGGTTTTTCCAGTTTCACATAGATGGCTTCCTTCACCGCTCTTTCAAACCATCTATCTTCTCTGTCCAAAATGTGTACGTTGCTGTCCTCGAAGGAGTGTGTCTTCTCCTTTAGGTGTAGATAGACTGCTGAGTCTTGTCCTGAGGAGTTTGGTCTTCTGTGTTGGGCCATCCGTTTGTGTAGTGGTTGTTTGGTTTCTCCTATATATAGGTCAGTGCAATTCTCATTGCATTGTACGGCATACACCAGATTGCTTTTCCAGGTGTGTTGTACACGGTCTTTGGGATGAACCAGTCTTTGTTGGAGTGTGTTGCTGGGTTTGAAGTATACCGGGATGCGGTGTTTGTTGAAAATTCTCCTGAGTTTCTCGGAGGCCCCAGAAACATATGGGATGACTGTGCTCTTCCTTCTGTTCCTTTTCTCCTCGTCGCTCACCTGGTTGGTCTTTTTGGAACGTGTTGCAGTTTTCACAAAAGTCAACTGGGGTAGCCGCAGGTTTTTAATGCTCCCCTCAGGTGTTTGTGTTCTTCTCGTTGGGCCTGAGTGCTGCTGGGCACATTGTCAGCTCTGTGTTGCAAAGTTCTGATGATGCTCAGTTTGTGTTCCAGCGGGTTGTGTGAGTTGAAAAGTAGATATTGGTCTGTGTGTGTAGGTTTCCTGTAAACCCCAATGTGGAGGCTCCTGTCTTCCCCAGTGTGGACGTCACAGTCCAAGAAGGGCAAACTGTTGTTCTTTACGTCTTCCCTTGTGAACTTAATGTTCTTGTCCACTGAGTTGATGTGTTTGGTAAACGCTTGCACCTCTTGCGTTTGGATTTTGACCCATGTGTCGTCCACATACCTGAATCAGTGGCTCGGAGGTCTTCCTCTGAAGGAGTTCAGGACCCTGTGTCCTACCTCTTCCATATATAAGTTGGCCACAATGGGCGATACTGGTGAGCCCACTGCACAGCCGTGTTTCTGTCTGTAAAACTGGCCCCTGAATTGGAAATATGTAGTGTTCAGGCAAAGGTCCAGTAGTTGGCAAATCTGGTCTGAGGTTGGTCCTATTGTGGAGGGTGTCGTCCCGTAGTAAACATTGCCTCAGTTTCCAAAGCCTCCATGGTTGGGATGCAGGTGAATAACGAGGTCACGTCGTAGGATACCATGGTTTCATTCGGTTCCAGTTTTACGCCTTGGACCTTGTCCACGAAGTCAATAGAGTTTTGGATATGGTGAGGTGTTTCGCCCACTAAAGGAGTCAAGATGTTGGCTATATGTTTGGCAATGTTGTACGTGACCGAGTTTATGCTGCTGACAATGGGCCTGAGGGGGGTTCCATCTTTATGGATCTTAGGGAGTCTATATATGCATGGAAAGTTATCTTGTGGGTAGAGACGGTGGTATTGTATCCGATCAATGGTTACTCCTTTCTGTAGTTTCTGTAGGTACTCTATTATTCTCCTCTTGTAACCACTAGTAGGATCGCGTCTCAGAGGTTCATAGGTGTCGGTGTCGCTGAGTAATGACGTGATCTTGGCGTGGTAGTCTGTTGTGTTGAGGATAACCATGCATCTCCCCTTATCTGCTGGAACAATAGTGATGTTTTCGTCCTTGCTCAGGGCTGTCACAGCTTTCCTTTCCTCCATGGTTAGGTTGGAAGGAGGGGGTTTCGCATTGGACAGAGCTGCTGATACCTTTAACCTAAGCTGTTCCGCCTCGGTTTCTGTTAGCTTGTTTTTCCTTATGGCTGATTCTGTGGATGTGATGAGGTCAACTATAGGTAGTTGTTTGGGTGTCATGGCGAAGTTCAGTCCTTTGGCTAAGACCTCCTTCTCTGATTGTGAAAGTACCTTGTCCGACAGATTCTTGATCCATCTGTTCTGCGTTCCGTTTTGTGTGGGATGTTCTGTCTTTTGTCTCCAGGTAAGTATATCTGCTTGGCTAGTGTTGCTGGTTCATCGCTGTACGTTTTGAAACTTTCTTGTCTGCCTTTCTTTGGTTTTGTGGTGTTGAGATAGTTGGGCTTTCTTGGTGAAATCAGTAATCCTCTCCAAGACTGCACCAGGCAAGTGGGATGAGGAAGCCTCTTGGATGAGAGGCGAAACGTCTTCACGGATATATACCAAGTCCAGTTGCACTTGATTCAACTCCTTTGGATAAATGGCGGCCACCATCACCACGGAGACCTGGGAGGAGAACCGACTGCACATGCATGCAAGAGAGACTCACATGACACCATTCAAACACAGAAAAAGACAAAGGAGAAGACATCATTCAAAGAGACAGAAAAGACATGTTAGAGAAGAGAACAGTTTGCAACAGTCATTAGCCATAATCAATTAAGTCATCAATTCGTCATAATCTATACTCGATAATCTCGTCGGCAGAACAGTGGTTGGTAAATTCATTGAGACAGAAAACCAACCCGCTATGCAGTACAGGTTGTGAAGCACTCAACTAAAAGGCAACTAATTGTAAACTAAGGCAAAAAGATGAGTTTTAAGTTTGGATTTAAAGGACTCAACAGACTAACCTGCCTGTCTGATGGCAGCAGGCAGGTTATTCCACAAAAATGGAGCCCGATAGGAAAAGGCCCTGCCATCAGCTGACTTCTTTTTAACTTTGGGTACACACAGGAGCCCTGTATTTTGAGAACGAAGTGCTCGAGATGGCATGTAAGGTTTAAGGAGATCAGACAGGTAGGATGGAGCAAGCCCATTTAGGATTTTATAAGTCAGCAGAAGCACCTTGTATTCTGATCTAACATGGATAGGAAGCCAATGAAGGGAGGCAAGAATTGGTGTAATATGGTCAAATTTCCTAGTTTTAGTCAGGATTCTAGCAGCAGCATTCTGAACGATCAGTTAATGGTGTTAAAGTGCATGCCACAGGGGCATGATCAGAGATTAAGATAGGGAGCATGTTAATATGGGGTATATTATTTATAAGAGAAGAGCTGACAAATATATAATCAATCCTGGAGGAGGGGCCATGATGACTAGAATGAAAGGAATAGGCTCCCTCACAGAATACCGACACCCGGTAGTGAGAGGAGTTGCTCCAACCCTAGCAACAGGGAAGAAATTGACCCCAGCTGAAGCTGTACTGGAGGCAAAATCTGCCCTCCGCCACCGAGACGTAGTAGGCTATGTTCAACAAGGCAGAGGCGGCCTTGGCCTGGGAATAAAAACACCTGCATGGCAAAAGACGACTACTACCGAACGGCAAACTATGGTGGTTGAGGAGGTTCGCCAACAGGAAGAAGCAGCCAGATGTTCTAAAGCCATAGCATAAGCCAAACAGGGCCACTGGATGAGGTGGGAGCGTGTTGAAAAGAGGAAACTCACATGGAGTGAGCTCTGGAGCATGGAATCAAACAGGCTGAGTTGCATAATCAAGCCACATATGATGTCCTGCCCTCTCCCATAAATCTATATCTCTGGTTTGGAGAGAATCCATCTTGCTCCCTGTGTACAGCCCCAGCAACCCTCAAGCACATCTTGGTTGGCTGCAAGACCAGCCTCACCCAAGGCAGATACACCTGGCGACACAATCAGGTGCTCAGGTGCTTGGCAGCTGAACTCAATCGCAAGAGGGTTTCCATCAATGCCCAACCCTTCAACAAGCAGGAAGGGCCCCGGCGTTTTCCAGCTTTCGTTCGGGAGGGGGATAAACTGAAGGCCAACCCTTCACTTCCCAACTTAGGCTCACTAAACTCAGCCAGGGATTGGGAAATGTGAGTGGACTTAGGCCAGAAGCTCATCTTCCCGACAGAGATCGCAACAACCACCTTGCGACCAGACCTCCTCCTCTGGTCCAATTCTAACCAGCTCGCTTACATCATTGAGCTGACAGTCCCCTAGGAGGACGCAGTCGATGAAGCGTACGAGCGTAAGAAGCTGCGGTACGCCAACCTAGCAGCCGAAGCAGAGGACAGAGGCTAGAAGGTGAAGGTGCGCCCTGTGGAGGTTGGTTGTACGGGCTTTATTGCCAGCTCCACAGCAAACCTCCTGAGAGCACTAGGAGTTAGGGGGCAGGCCCACAGGAGAGTGATCAAAGAGCTAGCCAACACTGCTGAGAGGACTAGCCACTGGATCTCGATCAAAAGGAGAGATGCCGTCTGGGCTGCCAGGGTGAACAGCTAACCACAGGTCACACACCCAGGACCGATCAACCTGTGGTGGGCCTGCCTCAGCGGAGGGTGTCTTGTGATAAAAGGCCAAAACACCCTGTGATGCTGAGGTACACAACTGATGATGTGTCCTGGTGGTGGCAATGTCACCTTGGCAGACATCTCCAGATTAATTTTCACCAAAACTGTTGCAGTGCAAACACTAGGGATTTTAACAACCAGTCCTTTTTTTTAATATAACTTTGTCATGACGAATGCGCCAGAGATCCACTAAGTTCACGTCAACCAGGAAAGATCTTAGAGCTCTTAAGGATGAGGGAGGAGCTGCGTTATCTGCGCCTGTAGATCTGTCAAGCTCTGGGGAGACTTTGGTATTGTAATCGCCAGAGACAATGCAATGAGGGTCTTGATAACGTAACAGAGTCACACTGATGGAGGGCAAAAGGTTTTCATCAAAAACATGAGGTGTGTAGATACACGCTAGTAGAAGTTTTAAATAATTAATAGAGAGCAACACATAGACAAATCTACCATCATTGTCATTACCTTCCTCCATAACCACAAGCGGTAATTTCCTTTCCACTATAATCAGGACACCTCTAGCTTTAGTTGACGCGCATGAATGAGCTATAATTTTATCGTGCTTGTTTTGGAACCACTCTATGTCCTTCGCTGTCAGGTGTGTCTCTTGAATCAGAGCTACAGAAACATGTTTGCGGTGTAAAAATTCCAGGCAACGAGTGCGCTTAATGGGTGAGTTCAGACCTTGAACGTTCCAGCTCAAGATATTTAAGTCGGCCATTTAAATGGTGGTGTAGATGTGTAGCAAAATAACATGTAAACAGTCCACTTTATATGAGTAGTAAAGAAAATACTTAACTGAGAATATGTCCCTTAATAGCTAATGGCCGCACAATACATTTACCATAAACAAATTGAAAGTTTAACAACAGAACTATATACAAACAGGCAAACCGCCAGGTCCTTGTTACACCTAAGGTTTGCATGGAACATGCACTAGCCATTCCGGTACTGCAAGGCCACTCCTCACAACCCCTCTCCCCTCCTATGTCTCATGATGTTCAACAAACAACAGAAAACAAACAGGAAGAAAAAACCCACGGAAGAGATGTTGAAATTGGCATAATACACAAAGTACATAAAGAGCTTCAGCACTGTGGGCTATTCAGTCCATGAT
Source organism: Lampris megalopsis (assembly GCA_022114975.2). Lineage (NCBI taxonomy): Eukaryota > Metazoa > Chordata > Actinopteri > Lampriformes > Lampridae > Lampris > Lampris megalopsis. The sequence goes on along the minus strand of JAJHIY020001940.1, from coordinate 463,282 downwards.
ACAGAACGCGAAATAAAACACACAATAGAACATCATAACCAATATCAACCAGCTTATCTAAACAATAGGAAAATTGCTCAAGAGTGAACGATGCGTGATGTGAACGATTCAATCCCTATGACATTAACTATCAGATAACCCACACAGCAGAACGTCATTATGTTCAACAAGCTTTGTTAAGCAATGTGAGGAATAAACAGCCGTGAAGAGTGAACAATATGTGCAGAATATGTGCGATGTGCAGAACTGTAGCAACTACAGAGCTATGAAGTAGTAGTAGAAAGAGTGAACAATAGCAACGTCAGTCCAAGTCCCATCAGTGTTGGATAGCTAAATTAGCAGGTATCACAGTGTAAAGCATACCAAGATTGTTTAGCTGTGAGCAACAACTCACGGTGGCAGTGACGAGGCGTCCATCTTGTCACCGTTGTCCGGCTCCCGGAGCAAAGCGGCCATTTCTTGGTTTTGCAGGGCTGGTGGAGGTTGAAAGGTGTTTTGGAGAAACTTCTCGGCTTCGTGTGGCGTCCCAAAGTTGACAGTGTGCCCACGATAGGTGATTTTTAGCTGGGCCGGGTAAAGCAGGAACGGCTGGAGCCCAAGCGAAATCCTCCTCTTGTGGACTGGGGTGAACTCCTTCCGTTTGCTCGTGGTTTCCCTGCTGTAGTCCGGGAAGAACAGCAAGGTTTGCTTGTTATGCTTAATGAGCTGAGCTCCAGCTCCCTTCAGAAGGGCCTGACGATCAGAAAAGTGCAGCAGTTCCAAGAGCAGCGTGCGACGCCGGTTAGCATCTATGCTAACTCTGCCGTAAAGTCTACAGGCCCTCTCTATGCGGATAACCCGTTCTCCCAATGAAGGGATCCGCTTCGGCAAGTTTTTGCTCAGAAAACCAATGGTGTCCGACCCTTCCTCGCCTTCCTTCATCCCGACCAGTCTCACGTCGGACCTCCGGCTATGGTCCTCCATCTGAGTGATCTTTGAGGTGAGTTCCCCGACTTGATGCTGAAGATCGTTAGCTTGTTGCTCGCTAGCTCTCTCCGTAGCCTGCAGCGTGTCAAACTTAGCCGTGTTGCTCCAGATAGCTTGGTGAGAGGACTCGGGCTCTTTGGCCATTTCACCCACATTATCTTTGGTATGCTGAATTTGAGGCGTTAGCTCTGTTAGCTGTGGGATGAGGACACTGCTGGTCGCTCCTCCCCCTGCCGACTGGATAGCGTGTCGAGGCCACCCTGCTGTTCTAGCAACGCGGCCTCAACAGCCTGAGCTATGGCGTCGTCCAGCTCTTCCTTTGGCATCGTAACCACAGGTTTATTCTTTAACGGCGACATCCTCTCGCCTTCCCGTTTGCTCCGGGCTTTCCTTGAGACATCATGCTGCCATGTGTTGTCAATGTTGGTCGAAGGAGTAACTGAAAAGAGGAGTTTAGGACTTGTTGAGGACGAGCCACTGAGCTACGTGTGCATCGCACTCGAGCGCCACCCGGAAGTTTTATATATATATATATATATATATATATATAGTATATATATATATATATACGTATTTATAATTAACAGAATTGGATTCCTTTCCCCCCAAAATGTTGATTTGGCTACTGGAATCTTGATGCTAGGTAATCTAGGAGGCGAGATATTGAGAAATGAATGTTTGAAGGTCGCCATTTTTAAAAATCAAAGATGGCCGCCATATTGGCTTATGGGGAAATGGAATCATGCATTTTCTGATTTCTTAACCTTTGAAGTTTTCAAAAATATATAGATTTCCTAATCCCCCCAAAATCCAATGAAATTACACAAGGAGCCATACTATAACAAAGTCTAGCTGTTGAAAGGCTGAACAGCCAGATGAAATGAGTTACCAAGCGCATGATCCACCAATGGGTTTTTTGTATGACATGTTTGAGTCCATCATGTGCACTAAACTGGTTTACAGGTGGCCAACATTTGAAAATTCCAAGCTGCCAAATATAGGAACCTCAGGTGTGCCGAGGATTAGAAAGTTTTGGGAAAACAATCTAACATTAATGCAAATTTCTAGATATTATGTAGGCAAATGAAGGACACATACAACTAGTTACGTAAGTAAATGCAGGTGTGCGCAAGTATATCAATAAATATTGTTTAAAGTAGCCAAGGAGTTCACAAGGTGATAATCCAGTGAGTCAAGTAAATTCTTTATGAGACAGTACAAACCTGTTTCATGTCATAAGCAATCATCAGCATAAAGAATCATAAATCATAAATGTCTCATGAAGAATGTACTTGACTCACTGGATTATTTTGCTCTATATTTGTTGAGCACTTTCCCTACTGTTGAGTCTTTGTTTTAACAAAGTATATATATATATATAGTATATATATATATATATATCATACCAACAGACAAATACTGGACCGTTAGCGATCACGTGTTTTTGAATTTTTGAATGTAGACACTTCTCCCTTCCCCATTGGACATTGTGCACGTGTTGTGCATGACAAGGCATTTACAATATGTCTTTCCTGTGTAGCTTTGTTGACCGCTGATGTTTGCTTATGGCATGAAACAGGCTTGTACTGTCTCATAAAGAATTTACTTGACTCACTTAATTTTATATTTAAATATATACATACGCAGAGAGAGAGAGACAGAGACAGACAAACAGAGACAGTGAGAGAGAGACAGACAGACAGACAGACAGGCAGAGAGACAGAGGGGGGGTTTCTTTGATCACTTACAGTCTATCTATTACAGGAAACATCAGCGTTGGTTGCAAAAAAGCATTCATACCTCTTCTTACATGTATGTAGACGTGCCAAGAGATAGCTTGTACAAATGCTAAGCTTTTAATGGGCCTTCAACTGCAAAGTTGGCTGTCAAAGATTCTCTTTCTGGGTAAAAATTGAGCTAGAATGGTAGTGTCTGTTTAGTTAGCATGATGTTCCATTATCTAAAAGGCATTAGCAACAAGGTACCACTCATTTGGTGATGTATAAAAGTAAAGTGGTGGCCAGTTTGGTTTGAGGTGGACATATGTGTTGGAACAGGACATGGCCTTGTTGCCAGCAGCCTTGTGCCATCTGTGGGAATGTATCACACATACAGCTCTGCTCCTCTGCAACTTGAAGTACTTCCCCACCCTGCACAGAATAGCTCGTGACCATGACAATAAAAGCATTGCCAGCCATTAAAACTGAGGTGGGCAATTTTGTTTCAGGGTTATTTGTGAAAAATGTAATATCGCTCAAAGCGCTATATCTAATTCAACCGGGCACCAGTTTACAATAAGACTACCCTTATGAAAGGTTTATAGACAATGCATAATTAGTTTATTAATTAGATTGTGAACACTATAAATCATTAATGAGCTGTTATAACACATTAGATGAAAAGAGCAACAGTGACCTGTTGCTTGCCAAATACTGAGCCCAAATACTGTTAAGGCTCAGATCTCATTGGCTAGTTAGCTTGCAACTAGATCTGAGCTTTAATAGACTATATACAGTGCATCCTGAAAGTATTCACACCCCTTCACTTTCCCCACAACGACCCTAAGCACACAGCCAAGACAACGAAGGAGTGGCTTCGGGACAAGTCTGTGAATGTCCTTGAGTGGCCCAGCCAGAGCCCAGACTTGAACCCCATTGAACATCTCTGGAAAGTCCTGAAAATAGCTGTGAAGCGACGCTCCCCATCTAACCTTACAGAGCTTGAGAGGATCTGCAGAGAAGAATGGGAGAAATACCCCAAATATAGGTGTGCCAAGCTTGTAGCTTCATACCCAAGAAGACTTGAGGCTGTAATCGCTGCCAAGGGTGCCTCAACCAAGTACTGAGTAAAGGGTGTGAATACTTATGTACATGCAATATTTCAATTATTTATTTTTAATAAATTTGCAAAAATTTCTACAAAACCTTTTTTGCTTTGTCATTATGGGGTATTGTGTGTAGATTGAAGAGAAAAAAAAGGAATTTAATCCATTTTGGAATAAGGCTGTAACATAACAAAGATAGATAGGAGATAGATAGGAAGTGCAGTAGTAACTTGACCTTAACAATTAGTGAGCCCGCATCCATATACACAACTGTGTTATAACTTGTTTATAATGGTTTATTAATGATTTGTCAAGTGTTTACAACATAATTAATAATATAACTAGAAACCATTTATTAATCCTTTATAAGGATAGTCCAGTTGTAACGTGGCACCTTCAAATGTTCTGAGAGACGCTGAAAACCTTCCTGAACACCTCATCTGAGCAAGGTTAATCTTTGTGAACATGATTACATTTCATATACTAAAGTAATGGCAAACACAGAGAGACGTAATGTTGAATTTAAACATTAGCCAGCGAGCCTTATCTGGTTTACTTTAATGTAAAAATTAAATTTTACATTTTCAGAAAAGACATTGTGCCAACTTACCTGCTTTCAGGCAGTAAATGTACCCACAAGGGATGACTTACTGTCTAGGTACTATGAGTATGACGAATATTAAAACAACTTACAAGACGGCTGTTCCATTCATCCTCATTATTTTTAGGCTACTTGCAGATATGGACACTTATAAATGTTGATGTGTTATAATAATAATAATGTTTGCAGTTATTGTGAGTCCCTGTGTATTACGGTGTAAGCCTGGTGCCCTGCTAGGAATTAAATCCAACTTGCCAATAACGCCCAAGGGGCTGAAGTAGTGTTCACCACTGAGTGTGAGGCAGAGGGGATTTGCGCTTTTCATTTGATTTAAAATGTATATCCTCATAAATGTACAAACCACTTGCTAAGCACGTCTAGAGCAAGACAGAGACACAGCTGTGACCCATTGTTTCTGCCTTTTTCTGAGTTTTACTCGTCGCACACTGTTGATAGCAGATTTATCTTTTTCCCAAGTGAGCCTTGTGCATAATTCATCGCATCACCCACCATAGCTGAGTCACCATAATATCACGAGTGTCCTTAAGGGAGAACTCATATCCAAGAGTTTGCCTTTTTTAATTAAAGCAGCATATACATGCCCCAGTTAGCAAGACAGTGTTTCACAGTCTTGCATAGGACACAGTCCCACTTCAGGGCCATGCAGAGCAACCACAGCCCTGTTCTACATAGCCAAGGACTCACTGACGGTGACCACGAGCCCAAGTAATGAAAATAAGTAAGTTAATAAAGGACATACTGACGGTGACCATGAGACCAAGTAATGACAATAAGTAAGTAAATAAAGGACATACTGACGGTGACCACGAGCCCAAGTAATGAACGTAAGTAAGTTAATAAAGGACATACTGACGGTGACCACGAGCCCAACTAACGAAAATAAGTAAGTTAATAAAGGACATACTGACGGTGACCACGAGACCAAGTAATGAAAATAAGTAAGTAAATAAAGGACATACTGACGGTGACCACGAGCCCAAGTAATGATAATAAGTAAGTAAATAAAGGACATACTGACGGTGACCATGAGACCAAGAAACGAAAATAAGTAAGTAAATAAAGGATATACTGACGGTGACCATGAGACCGAGTAATGAAAATAAGTAAGTAAATAAAGGACATACTGACGGTGACCATGAGACTAAGTAATGAAAATAATTAAGTTAATAAAGGACATACTGACGGTGACCACGAGCCCAACTAACGAAAATAAGTAAGTTAATAAAGGACATACTGATGGTGACCACAAGACGAAGTAATGAAAATAAGTAAGTTAATAAAGGACATACTGACGGTGACCACGAGCCCAAGTAATGATAATAAGTAAGTAAATAAAGGACATACTGACGGTGACCATGAGACCAAGTAATTAAAATAAGTAAGTAAATAAAGGACATACTGACGGTGACCATGAGACCAACTAACGAAAATAAGTAAGTTGATAAAGGACATACTGTCGGTGCCCAGGAGACCAAGTAATTAAAATAATCAAGTTAATAAAGGACATACTGATGGTGATCATGAGACCAAGTAATGAAAATAAGTAAGTAAATAAAGGACATACTGACGGTGACCACGAGCCCAAGTAATGAAAATAAGTAAGTAAATAAAGGACATACTGACGGTGACCATGAGACCAAGTAATGAAAATAAGTAAGTAAATAAAAGACATACTGACGGTGACCACGAGCCCAAGTAATGAATATAAGTAAATAAATAAATAAAGAACATACTGACGGTGGCCATGAGACCAAGTAATGAATATAAGTAAATAAATAAAGGACATACTGACGGTGACCATGAGACCAAGTAATGAATATAAGTAAATAAATAAAGGACATACTGACGGTGACCATGAGACCAAGTAATGAAAATAATTAAGTTAATATAGGACATACTGACGGTGACCATGAGACCAAGTAATGAAAATAAGTAAGTAAATAAAGGACATACTGACGGTGACCACGAGCCCAAGTAATGAAAATAAGTAAGTAAATAAAGGACATACTGACGGTGAACACGAGCCCAAGTAATGATAATAAGTAAGTAAATAAAGGACATACTGACGGTGAACACGAGCCCAAGTAATGAAAATAAGTAAGTAAATAAAGGACATACTGACGGTGACCATGAGACCCAAGAAACGAAAATAAGTAAGTAAATAAAGGATATACTGACGGTGACCATGAGACCGAGTAATGAAAATAAGTAAGTAAATAAAGGGCATACTGACGGTGACCATGAGACTAAGTAATGAAAATAAGTAAGTTAATAAAGGACATACTGACGGTGACCATGAGACTAAGTAATGAAAATAAGTAAGTTAATAAAGGACATACTGACGGTGACCATGAGACTAAGTAATGAAAATAAGTAAGTAAATAAAGGACATACTGACGGTGACCATGAAACTAAGTAATGAAAATAAGTAAGTTAATAAAGGACATACTGACGGTGACCATGAGACCAATTAATGAAAATAAGTAAGTAAATAAAGTACATACTGACGGTGACCACGAGCCCAACTAATGAAAATAAGTAAGTTAATAAAGGACATACTGATGGTGACCACAAGACCAAGTAATGAAAATAAGTAAGTTAATAAAGGACATACTGACGGTGACCACGAGCCCAAGTAATGAAAATAAGTAAGTTAATAAAGGACATACTGACGGTGACCACGAGCCCAAGTAATGATAATAAGTAAGTAAATAAAGGACATACTGACGGTGACCATGAGACCAATTAATGAAAATAAGTAAGTAAATAAAGGACATACTGACGGTGACCATGAGACCAACTAACGAAAATAAGTAAGTTAATAAAGGACATACTGTCGGTGCCCAGGAGACCAAGTAATTAAAATAAGTAAGTAAATAAAGAACATACTGACGGTGACCATGAGACCAAGTAATGAAAATAAGTAAGTAAATAAAGGACATACTGATGGTGACCATAAGACCAAGTAATGAAAATAAGTAAGTAAATAAAGGACATACTGACGGTGACCATGAGACCAAGTAATGAAAATAAGTAAGTAAATAAAGGACATACTGACGGTGACCATGAGACCAAGTAATGAAAATAAGTAAGTAAATAAAGGACATACTGACGGTGACCATGAGACCAAGTAATGAAAATAAGTAAGTAAATAAAGGACATACTAACCGTGACCATGAGACCAAGTAATGAAAATAAGTAAGTAAATAAAGGACATACTGACCGTGACCATGAGACCAAGTAATGAAAATAAGTAAGTAAATAAAGGACATACTAACCGTGACCATGAGACCAAGTAATGAAAATAAGTAAGTAAATAAAGGACATACTGACGGTGACCATGAGACCAAGTAATGAAAATAAGTAAGTAAATAAAGGACATACTGACGGTGACCATGAGACCAAGTAATTAAAATAAGTAAGTAAATAAAGGACATACTGACAGTGACCACGAGACCAAGTAATGAAATTAAGTAAGTAAATACGTACATGAAATTACCAATCTCACAACCTTGATAGTACATTGTTCTGACAATGCGTGGGGACATGTATAGTGGTGGAATTTGCTCTGATTCGACATCTGATTGGTATAACGGGCTATTCAGTTTCCTACCAACACGTGTACCCCGGTTCGAACCCCCATGTTGCCTCTGGCTTGGTCAGGTGTCCCTACACTGTTAATTCTAAAAGTTACGTTTACTTAGAAAAATGAGGAAACCGATTACACTTGGGGAAAAGTAAGTAAATGAACTTAATTGTGTCAAGTTGTGAAATTATTTTATGTGAAATGAACTTGACACAATTACATTTATTTACTTACTTTTCCCCAAGTGTAATCAGTTTCCTCATTTTTTTAAGTAACCTTCCATCAATCCATCCATTATCTGAACAGCTTATCCTGCTCTCAGGGTCGCGGGGATGCTGCAGGCTATCCCAGCAGTCACTGGGCGGCAGGCAGGTAGACATCCCGGACAGGCCGCCAGGTCATCACAGGGCCAACACACATACCCATTCACACCTATTGACAATTTAGTACGGCCAATTCACCTGACCTACATGTCTTTGGACTGTGGGAGGAATCCGGAGCACCCAGAGGAAATCCACACAGACACGGGGAGAACATGCAAACTCCACACAGAGGACGACCCGGGACGACCCTCAAGGTTGGACTACCTGGGGCTCGAAACCAGGACCTTCTTGCTGTGAGGGGACCGCACTAACCACTGCACCACCGTGCCGCCTTTAAGTAAACTTTACTTTTAGAATTTACAGTGTACAGACACAATTGGCCATGTCTGTGAGTGGGAAGCCGGATGTGGGTATGTGTCATGGTCACTGCACTAGCGCCTCCTCTGGTCGGTCGGGGCGCCTGTTCGGAGGAAGGGGGAGCTGGGGGGAATAGCGTGATCCTTCCATGCACTACGTGCCCCTAGTGAAACTTCTCACTGTCAGGTGAAAAGAAGCAGCTGGTGACTCCACATGTATGGTAGGAAACATATGGTAGTCTGCAGCCCTCCCCGGGTCAGCAGAGGGGGTGGAGCAGAGACCAGGACGGCTCGGAAGAGTGGGGTAATTGACTTGATACAATTGGGGAGAAAAAGGGGGTTAAAAAAATTGTTATAATTCGGAGAGGTACCCAGGACTTTTAAATTTTCAAGCAGCTAACCATCGATGCAGGTTTCATTAGGGCATATAAAACCACAGCTGTGCGAAAACACACAAGTCTGGCATCTGTGCCATGTTTTAATTTAATTGTACGATTTAAGTGCCATGGTTACAATATGGCTTTGGACCATGACAAACACAATGTTTGATACGACTGCACCAAGCAAAACTGTTTTTGCAATGAGTTTTGTGAAACTATAACTGCCATCAAGCCATTTTATACCATCATGCTACGTTTATTGTCAGTTTGGTAATGGGCTGGAAAAATGTCAAATTGACATGGACCGCAGCGGGAACATCTCTGTCAAAAAGTAAATGTTGTAGGGGCTAAAAGTTTCTGCAGGAAGCTTGAATAAATACACACCCACTTCCGGTGTGGGAAGAATTCACATTAGCGGCGGCCTCACCCAGCGCCGTCCATGCAGTGTCTTTGTCCACGTCTGTGTCTAAGTTTGTCTTCACTTGATGGCTGGGAGTGCTGGTGCTGGATCAGCTGAGGGAGCCTGGTCTGCTGTGTCCTGTGGGTCCAGGGACCACGGCCCTGCCTGGAGTTGTGCCCGAACAGGAAACGCCGAGGGCGGTCTGACAGGACACGGAAGCGGGGCAGGCTAAGCTAACTGCTAGTCCATGTAGACCAGCAGTTCCTACAGTCATCCTGGCTGATGTTCATTCTCCGGGACAGTGATTTCAGTTTAGATATGTGTTAGTTTGGATATATGTGTTCTTGTAGTTTTTGGATATGTGTTTTTGTCTTTGTGTTGCACTGCTGTGGGCTGGGGGAAACCATGTTTCATTTCATTTCGTGTGCACAAGTGCAGGAAATGAAATGTCAAAAAAAGTGTTTCTGATTCTGATTTCATTGCTTGCTTCTAAAAGCTGTGGTAGGGAACTGTCAGTCAATGTTTTTCGTGAAAAATGTCACAATACTCTCACTGCTGTGAGTAATTCAAACAGTCTGAGAGAAAATCACACCTCTGTATTTAATCTGTGTCTGTATTTAAGATCTCAAACTCTCACCTGAGCTCCCCAATTGATTGAGGCCTTACTGCACCTGGCAGCCCTCAACCAACCAGCAGAGCTCTTTGTGATGGGGCGGTCCTACTGCCAGTCTGTCATTAGTGTGCACAGCCTATCTGCTGGTTTTCGTGTCATTATGGATCTTGTAGAGGTGGACAGACTAGAGTTCATCGTAATAAACACTTCACCTTTAGAGCAAAAGGGCTTCACACCATCAATGTTGGGGTGATCAAGAGATGTGCTGAAATGATAACTTCCACATGCACTGATTAACAACGAAAAGATGAGTTTGTGAGCCAAACTCAGGTATGCACAGTTTTACAGTAGAGGAGTGGTTGCGGAGGAAAGGAGGAGGCAGTTTTACAGTAGAGGAGTGGTTGTGGAGGGAAGGAGGAGGCAGTTTTACAGTGGAGGAGTGGTTGTGGAGGAAAGGAGGGGGCAGTTTTAAAGTAGAGGAGTGGTTGTGGAGGAAAGGAGGGGGCAGTTTTACAGTAGAGGAGTGGCTGCGGTGGGAATGAGGAGGCAGTTTTACAGTAGAGGAGTGGTTGCGGAGGAAAGGAGGAGGCAGTTTTACAGTAGAGGAGTGGTTGTGGAGGGAAGGAGGAGGCAGTTTTACAGTGGAGGAGTGGTTGTGGAGGAAAGGAGGGGGCAGTTTTAAAGTAGAGGAGTGGTTGCGGAGGAAAGGAGGGGGCAGTTTTACAGTAGAGGAGTGGCTGCGGTGGGAATGAGGAGGCAGTTTTACAGTAGAGGAGTGGTTGCGGAGGGAAGTAGGAGGCAGGACGAGGGGGTCGGGGGGATATTTTGATGGGTATTATGTCAAAATTGCTTACTTCTCCAAAGTCGCCCACCCCAGTGTTTTCAGTGAATAATGCAGGTGTTTTATTCCCAGAATTCAACACACCAAGCTCAAAAACACACATATCATGCCTTACTGATCGCCTGGGTACAACAGAGGGTTTGTTTTGTGTCACAAATGTGTCCCCAACATTTCTGTGTTCTTTTAGTTACACAGAAAAAGTATGTGGTTATGGTGCGCTGCTATAATGTCCCTTTTCAGCACATAAACACCAACATGGCCCCGGGGATTTTCATAGGCACTTTTCGGAGCCTCCTCGCTACTCCGTTACACTAAGGAAACGTGATACGGTGGTTCTTATTTATTTTATTTTATTTTATTTTCATTGTTTTTAACTGGGGTGAGCGCAGCCAAAGAAACCTGACAGATATTTTACAGGAGGGGAACATTTGAGGTTATGAAATGGGTGCCTCTCATCATACATGAGACGTGTCACATGCAGTTGTTGTACATCATGCTTGGATATTTTCATTTAAAAAAAAAGAATAGAAGAAAATGTCTGTGCTCATAATTATAAATATCACTATGAGCAAATTTATTTGCTACAATACCCATGCAAACAATGCCAAAGGTAAAGAGAGAACGAGAGCAACGGCTCCACCATGCTGCTACTTGTACATGATGATGATGTATATATGAAGCTGAGGTATTTGTGATGCTGATGTATATATGACGCTGATATATACATGATGTTTATGTATATATGAAGCTGATGTATATATGACACTGATGTATACATGATGTTTATGTATATATGAAGCCGATGTATATATGACACTGATGTACACATGATGTTTATGTATATATGAAGCTGATGTATATATGACGCTGCTATATACATGATGTTTATGTATATATGAAGCTGATGTATATATGACACTGATGTATACATGATGTTTATGTATATATGAAGCTGATGTATTTGTGATGCTGATGTATATATGATGCTGATATATACATGATGTTTATGTATATATGAAGCTGATGTATATCTGACACTGATGTATACATGATGTTTATGTATATATGAAGCTGATGTATATATGACGCTGATATATACATGATGTTTATGTATATATGAAGCTGATGTATACATGATACTGGTGTATACATGATGCTTATGTATATATGAAGCTGATGTATTTATGGTGCTGATGTATATATGATGCTGATGTATATATGACGCTGATGTATACATGATGCTGATGTATATATGAGGCTGATTTATGTATGATGCTGGTGTATACATGATGCTTATGTATATGAAGCTGGTGTATACATGATGCTTATGTATAAATGATGATTACATATACATGATGCCTATGTGTGTGTACAGTGCATCCGGAAAGTATTCACACCCCTTCACTTTCCCCACATTTTGTTATGTTACAGCCTTATTCCAAAATGGATTAAATTCCTTTATTTCTCATCAATCTACACACAATACCCCATAATGACAAAGTGAAAAAGGTTTTGTAGAAATTTTTGCAAATTTATTAAAAATAAAAAACTGAAATATTGCATGTACATAAGTATTCACACCAGAAAAAAAAAAGTATTCACACCCTTTGCTATGACACTCAAAATTGAGCTCAGGTTCATCCTGTTTCCACTAATCATCCTTGAGATGTTTCTACATCTTGATTGGAGTCCACCTGTGGTAAATTCAATTGATGGGACATGATTTGGAAAGGCACACACCTGTCTATATAAGGTCCCACTGTTGACAGTGCATGTCAGAGCAGAAACCAAGCCATGAAGTCAAAGGAATTGTCTGTGGACCTCCGAGACAGGATTGTATCGAGGCACAGATCTGGGGAAGGGTACAAAAAAATGTCTACAGCTTTGAAGGTCCCGAAGAGCACAGTGGTCTCCATCATTCGTAAATGGAAGAAGTTTGGATCCACCAGGACTCTTCCTAGAGCTGGCCGCCCTGCCAAACTGAGCAATCCGGGGAGAAGGGCCTTGGTCAGGGAGGTGACCAAGAACCAGACGGTCACTCTGACAGAGCTCCAGCGTTCCTCTGTGGAGATGGGAGAACCTTCCAGAAGGACAACCATCTCTGCAGCACTCCACCAATCAGGCCTTTATGGTAGAGTGGCCAGACAGAAGCCTCTGCTCAGTAAAAGGCACATGACAGCCCGCTTGGAGTTTGCCAGAAAGCACCTAAAGGACTCTCAGACCATGCGAAACAAGATTCTCTGGTCTTATGAAACCAAGATTGAACTCTTTGGCCTGAATGCCAAACATCACGTCTGGAGGAAACCAGGCACCTCTCATCACCTTGCTAATACCATCCCTACAGTGAAGCATGGTGGTGGCAGCATCATGCTGTGGGGATGTTCTTCAGCGGCAGGAACTGGGAGACTAGTCAGGATCAAGGGAAAGATGAATGGAGCAAAGTACAGAGAGATCCTTGATGAAAACCTGCTCCTGAGTGCTCAGGACCTCAGACTGGGGCGAAGGTTTACCTTTCAACACGACAACGACCCTAAGCACGCAGCCAAGACAACGAAGGAGTGGCTTCGGGACAAGTCTGTGAATGTCTTTGAGTGGCCCAGCCAGATCCCAGACTTGAACCCCATTGAACATCTCTGGAAAGACCTGAAAATAGCTGTGCAGCGATGCTCCCCATCTGACCATACAGAGCTCGAGAGGATCTGCAGAGAAGAATGGGAGAAATACCCCAAATATAGGTGTGCTAAGCTTGTAGCTTCATACCCAAGAAGACTTGAGGCTGTAATCGCCGCCAAAGGTGCCTCAACCAAGTACTGAGTAAAGGGTGTGAATACTTATGTACATGCAATATTTCAGTTTTTTATTTTTAATAAATTTGCAAAAATTTCTACAAAACCTTTTTTGCTTTGTCATTATGGGGTATTGTGTGTAGATTGATGAGAAAAAAAAGGAATTTAATCCATTTTGGAATAAGGCTGTAACATAACAAAATGTGGGGAAAGTGAAGGGGTGTGAATACTTTCCGGGTGGACTGTATATCTTATACTGTGTTTGCTGTGTTTGTCTGTGTCTGTCTTGCACTGTTTGGTGAAACCACAGCCCTCATTTAATTTTTACCATGTGCCTCACATTGTTTTTAATGACAATAAAATTGAATTGAACTAAATTTAATTGAACTGAAATTGAATTGAATATGTGTATACGATGCTGATGTATATATGATCCTGATGGTTCCCTGGCTGAGATGAATACGTGTATATGGGTGTTAAATCTGCATCACTTATGGCAAAGTATGATCACATATGTATGAACAAGTCATGAAAAGAATATTTCTCATGAATCAATGCACTTTTTTAAAATGTAGCAATAAATGCTAACAATACTGACAATAAGCCTTTGTGGCAATTAAAAAACAATTACAGGAATAAATGACAACAGTAGGAAGAAAATCCATGGCTTTATTGAGTCCTTGATGGCCCCTTAAGTGCATTCTGGTTTATCAGTGCTTGGCTCTGTATTTTACATTGCCTCATTAAACCATTGATTTTGATCCTAGTGGTTGCTGCATAAAATAAAGAGGTGGTGCTGTCTGAAATCCCCCATTTGGATGAGGGAACTCTACTTATGCTGAATCAGACGTGTTGAGGTTTGCTGAGGTGGGAGTAGTTTTATTACATGTAAAGTAACTAAAATGACACGAAAAAAATGAAATGTTGGATTTAGTGTTATGTTATGTTGAATGGTTCCACACAACTAAATAACTTCTAAGCCAACCTGTTCTCCTTCCCAGGTACCGACGCTTTGTCACGGCCCTCGGCATCTGATACCGATGCACAAGGACCGTTTTATAAACATCTGGAAGACAAAGTGTGCCATTAAGGTATACATGTGCTTCTTACATCTTGTTTCACAAGCAGCATGCTACATTTACCTGGAAACCGTACAACACATGAGGAGCCACAGGCACTATATTCAGAATTTTTTTCTTCCCAATTGTACTTGGCCAATTACCCCACTCTTCTGAGCCGTCCTGGTCGCTGCTCCACCCCCTGTGCTGATCCGGGGAGGGCTGCAGACTACCACATGCCTCCTCCCATATATGTGGAGTCACCAATCACTTCTTTTCACCTGACAGTGAGGAGTTTCGCCAGGGGGACATAGCACGTGGGAGGATCACGCTATTCCCCCCAGTCCCCCCCCCCGAGGCGTCCTGACAGACCAGAGGAGGCGCTAGTGCACCAACCAGGACACATACCCACATCTGGCCAATTGTGTCTGTAAGGACGCCCAACCAAGACAAAGGTAATAGGGGGATTCCGACTGCCAATCCCCATGTTGGTAGGCAACGGAATAGACCACCACGCTACCCGGACGTTTATAAATGTTTTGTCTCTTTGTTTAACTGATTGTGTGCAAACAAACAAAAGCAAGCAGTGTGAATGACGGATTTTAATGATTAAGGACACCGTTGTGTTGTTATGTTGGGAGATGTGGAGGATGTCATTAGTTGTGTTGTTGTGTTGGGAGATGTGGAGGATGTCATCAGAAGTAAACCTTACAAAGGGAACTGTGCGTGAGGAAAGTACTTCTGGGCGGTAAAGCATCTTATAAGGCTGTAGCAGGTTAATACTGGAGTGAATGGATGGCCGGAGCAGCTGCTCTGAGCATCAAATGTTGCTGCACTTGTGTTTACATTGACGATAGTTGAAAGCCTGGTGCATCTCATACAGACGCTAAAGAGTGCCTTGCGTCAGTATGAGATGCCGAGGGGCGTAATGAAGTGTCCGTATGTGACGACCACATGAAATGAGAAGGGGTGGTCAAAGCAACTTGATTACTCTCTGTGGGCTAAATGGGCTACCTTTACTTAAACAGAGGTGTGGAAGCACTTGACATTACACTTTATAAGTTAACCCAACTTTTATGTTGGGGAAACACAATCAATTCAAAAAGGAAACCAAAAGGTTAAAAATCCATGCTCATATAGAAGAATAGAATAGAATAGAATATATACATGTCCATCCCTTCAGGAATGTAGAGTGGATATAAAAAAGTCTACACACCCCCACACATGGATTTTGCAGTTTGTAGCTGCAACCAAGAAGATGCCTTCTCACTTCGTCCCCTCTTAAACATCTATAATCACTTTTGTTTTCACATTCATCACACTAACTCTTCTCTCTCCTTCTCCAACATAAATTTCTATCTCTCCTTCCTCATCCAACACAGCCTCTCTCTCCATCATACTGACCCATTCTCTCAGCATCCCTCTAATGATCTTTCCAAATATGCTCTCCGCTGTTCCCAACCACATTCCAGCACCACTTCCCCTCACTTCATCTACCAGTACCTGTGCCCTCATAAACCCTGATACATACTCATACACTAGATCCCTTATCTTCCTAAACCCTGATACATACTCATACACTAGATCCCTTATCTTCCTAAACCCTGATACATACTCATACACTAGATCCCTTATCTTCCTAAACCCTGATACATACTCATACACTAGATCCCTCATCTTCCTAAACCCTGGTACAAACTCACACACTAGATCCCTCATCTTCCTAAACCCAGGTGCATACTCATACACTAGATCCCTCATCTTCCTAAACCCTGATGTATACTCATACACTAGATCCCTCATCTTCCAAAACCCTGATACATACTCACACACTAGATCCCTTATCTTCCTAAACCCGGGTACATACTCACACACTAGATCCCTTATCTTCCTAAACACTGGTACAAACTCACACACTAGATCCCTCATCTTCCTAAACCCTGATACATACTCATACACTAGATCCCTCATCTTCCTAAACCCTGGTACAAACTCACATACTAGATCCCTCATCTTCCTAAACCCAGGTGCATACTCATACACTAGATCCCTCATATTCCTAAACCCTGATACATACTCATACACTAGATCCCTCATCTTCCTAAACCCTGGTACAAACTCACACACTAGATCCCTCATCTTCCTAAACCCTGATACATACTCATACACTAGATCCCTCATCTTCCTAAACCCTGGTACAAACTCACACACTAGATCCCTCATCTTCCTAAACCCAGGTGCATACTCATACACTAGATCCCTCATCTTCCTAAACCCTGATACATACTCATACACTAGATCCCTCATCTTCCTAAACCCTGGTACAAACTCACACACTAGATCCCTCATCTTCCTAAACCCAGGTGCATACTCATACACTAGATCCCTCATCTTCCTAAACCCTGATATATACTCATACACTAGATCCCTTATCTTCCTATACCCTGATACATACTCACACACTAGATCTCTTATCTTCCTAAACCCTGGTACAAACTCACACACTAGATCCCTCATCTTCCTAAACCCTGATACATACTCATACACTAGATCCCTCATCTTCCTAAATCCAGGTGCATACTCATACACTAGATCCCTTATCTTCCTAAACCCTGATACATACACATACACTAGATCCCTTATCTTCCTAAACCCTGGTACAAACTCACACACTAGATCCCTCATCTTCCTTAAACCCAGGTGCATACTCATACACTAGATCCCTCATCTTCCTAAACCCTGACACATACTCACACACTAGATCCCTTATCTTCCTAAACCCTGGCACAAACTCACACACTAGATCCCTCATCTTCCTAAACCCAGGTGCATACTCATACACTAGATCCCTCATCTTCCTAAACCCTGATACATACTCATACACGAGATCCCTTATCTTCCTAAACACTGGTACATACTCATACACTAGATCCCGTATCTTCCTAAACACTGATACATACTCATATACTAGATCCCTCATCTTCCAAAACCCTGATACATACTCACACACTAGATCCCTTATCTTCCTAAACCCGGGTACATACTCACACACTAGATCCCTTATCTTCCTAAACACTGGTACATATTCATACACTAGATCCCTCATCTTCCTAAACACTGGGACATACTCACACACTAGATCCCTTATATTCCTAAACCCCACTCCCCAAGTCACCCTGCTGTAGATTGTGTTCCCCTCAAATGTGATTTTTGGATTTATTCCCACCTGCTTCACATTTTTACATTCATAGTGCACACATTTCACAAACTCTCCCCACGCCCCCAGCACCTCCTCGTAAAACTCAGACACTCCCCTCAACATATCTTTCTTCATTTGCATGTACACTCCACTCCCCCCACACCCACCACATTTATAAATTGCCTCCCTTAAAAACAACTTCCATATATGATCCCACTTGTTTCTTAAGTGTCTAACCATCATTTTCACCCCAAGTGCTTTCTTTTTCACCCCTAAATTGATTAACTCATTTGCTATCCTAACTCCCTTCCCATCCCATAGAAAATCACTCACCATTCTTTCCACCTCCTTCAACACTCTCTCAGGCACATCGAACACATTCATTGCATACACAACCATACTCATAACTAATCCATTCACAAGCACCACCTTCCCTTTCAGCTTCAACCCTCTAAGTTTCCAAAACTCCAATGTCTTCCTAATCTCATCCAGTATCTCTTCATACTGTACATATCTGCCTTCCTCATCCTAATTTCACACCTAACACCCTGAAATAATCCTTCTTCTCTTTTAATCCTATTCCTAAATCTTCTCTACTTGCCCCTATATACATAACTTCTGACCTATCTATGTTTACTTTAGCCCCCGGTGCCCTACCATACAGCTTTAAACTACCTACTACATCAACTATACTTTCCCTGTCCTTTACTCTAACCGTCGTGTCATCTGCATACTGATAAACAAAACTCACCTGCCCTCCTGGTAGCTCTATACCTCTAATTCTACCATTTCCCTTCAGTAGTGCCGCTATCGGTTCTGCTGACATGGAATACAGCAGAGCCAATAGGGGGCACCCTTGCCTGACTGACCTCTCTATCATAAATGTGTCTGTGACTATCCCATTGATTTTAACACAACTAACTGCCCTATCATACATTCTTCTGATCCATCCTACCAGCCTATGCCCAAAATCAAATTTCTCTAAGACCTTGTATAAATATCCATGATCTACTCTATCAAATGCTTTATTCAAATCTAAACTAATAACTATCCCTCTTTTGTCTCCCTTCATAAGTAGTGTCGCTGATGCTACTTATTGCTTCTGCTATGTCCCTACCTGCTGTGCTGTAAGCCTGTGTGCTTCCTACCACCATTCCCACCAACTCTTCTGATTCTGTTGGGTAACACTCGTGCTAATATTTTATAGTCATTATTTAACATGCTAAGTGGCCTATAGTTTTCTAGTCTATTCCTATTCCCTTTCTTGTAAATGATGCTGACTAACCCTGTTGACATACTACCTGGCATCTCGTTCTTTTCTTCTGTCCACCTAAATAATCTGTGTAACACTGACACCAACTCTTCTCTAAACTCTGTAAAATGCATTAGTTAAACCATCTATCCCAGGACTCTTGTTCCTACCTCACCCTGCTATTGCTGCCTCTATTTCCCCTGTCCCTATGTCTCCCTCACACATCTCTCTAGCATCCTCACTCACACTGACCTTCACCTTATCTAACACTGGTCCTATGCTGTCTTCATCAATCTGTTCTTTCCTAAATAAATCCCTATAATAATCTTCTACTCTTTCAGCTATCCCTACAAAGTCTGTAATCTCCCCACCATCCTTTCTTTCCACCTTTTCTAGATAATTCTTTGTTTGTTTCGTCTTTTCTACCCTAAAAACATACCTTGTACATTTCTCTCCTTCAACTACATATCTAGCCCTGCTTATAACTATTGCTCCCATACACCTCTTTTGTTCTCTCCTTCAGCTCATCTTTTATTCTAATATATTCCCCTAAATCATAACCTCCCTCCCTGTCTGCTCTCTCTAGTTAACTCTCCCTTTAGCCTCCTCTCTCTTTTCTCTCTCTCTTACTTCTGCCTCTGCTATAATCTATACTCAATATCTTTAACTGTTCTTTCACACCCCCACCACCTCCCAATGCTCTCCTCATACATACTCTCATCCTTTCTTCTCATTATACACTCTGTCACTATCTTCTTATATATCTCATCTTTCAGCAACTCACCATTCAGACACCCCCCCCCTCCTCTCTACACTTTGGGCTATGCTAAAACCTAACATCAAGTGACCACTAAGTATTCCCCTATCTTATCTACCATGCCCTTCATGCTCAGGACTAAATCTGTCCTGCTCTGTTTTAACACCCCCCTCACCGATTGTCACCTGGAAAAAGCCCCCCCACGCCGGATTCCTCTCTCTCCACACGTCTATCAGCCCTTTTACTCCCATCACTTCTTTCAACACACCTCTCGATGAGTCGCTCTTAAATCTCACACTCACAGTTGCGTCCAAGCTTCCACACCATACATTAAAGTCACCCACCACCATACAGTTCCCACAACCATCCCTTCCAATTCCATAAAACCCTCCTCTCCCTCTCATCCCTCCCAATTCCACAAAAACCCTGCTCTCCCTCTCATCCCTCCCAATTCCACAAAAACCCTGCTCTCTCTCTCATCCCTCCCAATTCCACAAAAACCCTCCTCTCCCTCTCATCCCTCCCAATTCCACAAAAACCCTCCTCTCCCTCTCATCCCTCCCAATTCCACAAAAACCCTGCTCTCCCTCTCATCCCTCCCAATTCCATAAAAACCCTCCTCTCCCTCTCATCCCTCCCAATTCCACAAAAACCCTGCTCTCCCTCTCATCCCTCCCAATTCCACAAAAACCCTCCTCTCCCTCTCATCCCTCCCAATTCCACAAAAACCCTCCTCTCCCTCTCATCCCTCCCAATTCCACAAAAAACCTCCTCTCCCTCTCATCCCTCACAATTCCACAAAAACCCTCCTCTCCCTCTCATCCCTCACAATTCCACAAAACCCTCCTCTCCCTCTCATCCCTCCCAATTCCACAAAACCCCTCCTCTCCCTCTCATCCCTCCCAATTCCACAAAAACCCTCCTCTCCCTCTCATCCCTCACAATTCCACGAAAAACCTCCTCTCCCTCTCATCCCTCCCAATTCCACAATAAACCTCCTCTCCCTCTCATCCCTCACAATTCCACAATAAACCTCCTCTCCCTCTCATCCCTCCCAATTCCACAAAAAAAACCTCCTTTCCCTCTCATCTCTCCCAATTCCAAAAAAACCCCTCCCCTTTTTAATTTTGGGGTATTGTGTGTAGATTGATGAGAAAAAAAAAGGAATTTAATCCATTTTGGAATAAGGCTGTAACATAACACAATGTGGGGCAGGGGAAGGGGTGTGAATACTTCCCGGATGTACAGTATGTGCTCAAAAGAAACCCCTATCGCTCTCCCCTCACCATCATCCACACATTCCCCAACATTCTCAACTACACCTCTTTTCACTAGTATTGCAACCCCTCTTGTTCTGACTCCACCGCTGTTCACATACATTCCTCCACCCGTTCTCTCTCAACCTCTCTCACACAACCCTTCTTGTTCTGACTCCACCGCTGTTCACATACATTTCTCCACCCATTCTCTCTCAACCTCTCTCACACAACCCCTCTTGTTTTGACTCCACCGCTGTTCACATTCATTTCTCCACCCATTCTCTCTCAACCTCTCTCACACAACCCCTCTTGTTCTGACTCCACCGCTGTTCACATACATTTCTCCACCGGTTCTCTCTCAACCTCTCTCACACAATCCTTCTTGTTTTGACTCCACCGCTGTTCACATACATTTCTCCACCCGTTCGATCTCAACCTTTCTCACACAACCCTTCTTGTTCTGACTCCACCGCTGTTCACATACATTTCTCCACCCGTTCTCTCTCAACCTCTCTCACACAACCCCTCTTGTTCTGACTCCACCGCTGTTCACATTCATTTCTCCACCCATTCTCTCTCAACCTCTCTCACATGACCCCTCTTGTTCTGACTCCACCGCTGTTCACATACATTTATCCACCCGTTCTCTCTCAACCTCTCTCACACAACCCCTCTTGTTCTGACTCCACCGCTGTTCACATACATTTCTCCACCTGTTCTCTCTCACACATGCCTCATCCCAATGTGTCCCTTGTAAACATAAAAGATCAGTATCAGACTGACATACCATGAAGGTCTGCAGTCTCTGAAGCTTATCCCGTAGCTCATTTGTATTAAAGGAGGTGATTTTAACCATCAAGAGTATAATTGGAAAGAGACATCCTATTTTAACCACTGTCTTTTATTTTCTACCAGATTCCCTCCCTTTTGGGGTTTTCCTATTTATAGCCAGCTGTACTTGTTGTTCTCCTTACTATCTGTATTGTCTGAAATAACCCACTGGCCCCTCCCTTCTCTACCCCAGAAGCCATCCCCTGCTTCTCCACTGTTCTTCTCTTCATTCGCTCTCACCACCACGTTGTCTTTCTTCTTCTCTCCTTCCTCATTTCTCAGCTTACTGTTGTGGTTGTTGCTGGTCTTCTCAGTCTCCTTCTCACCTTCCACCTCCATGGGTGCATCCTCAGCTGCTGTCTCGTCTTCCTCTCCTTCTCGCTCCACCACCTCCTCCATCTGCCCCCCGTCATCATCTTCTCTTACAATGTTCTCCTCTTTTTCTCCACTTTCTTCTCCTTCTCTCTGCCGCTCTTCCTCTTCTTACCCCGTCTCTCCCCGCTCGTCTCAGTCTCTGGCGTAGTGTCCCCTCTTGCTGCATTTAAAGCAAGTAAACTCTGGACACTGTCTGATGTGCCCAGCTTTAATGCAGAGTCTGTACACACTAACTTGTCTGTCTTGATTGACTCTAAAATATTCTGCACCTCTCAGAGTCTCACATTTTGTGGAGTAATGGAGTGAACGGACCTGGTCGTAGAAACATACTTTTACGAATCTCATTCCGTCAGCTATTCCTGTTCCAGGCCACAGGCGTTGTTTAATTGGCGATAACGCCTTCCCTCCCCATTCTCCCAGCTTTGCCAGTATCTTCCAGTCCCCCAGATAGACAGGCAGGTTGATGAAGGACACCACCATGTCATCGTTTGTGATGTCTTTGGCGTGAACCATCACCCCTTTTCACTCGCACGCCGTCCATCCATTTGGATTTCCCGTCCTCGTAAAGGGGGACAACGTCTTACTAGAAAACAACTGGTTGCTGGTAAATGACGGAAAAGGTAAGCAATGAATGTAAGGTCTTCCTGACTGATCTTGCACTTCAAGAGCATCATTACTTTGAAATTTTCCAAATAACTTGTTTAAGAAAATTGGTTAAGTAATCTATTACTCTTTTGTGATTTTTTTAACCACGTGAGGAAATCCCTTGGTCCACTCGTGTAAATGCTGTCACATCACTTAAACGCAGCTCATGGCGAGGTAAGGCTCAAAATAATGGGATCACAAGCTACTAAATCAAAGATTTTTCCACACCATTTTCCTGAGCTGATGGACACTGTAAGTCTACGTTTTTACTGACTTCCACATAACTTTCCCGCCCTCTTGCTTGCAGATGGCTTCAGCATTTTGTCTTTTCTGCATTTAAAGGAAGACTGAACTCAAAATCACAAGGCCAAGTAACTACAGCGCCATAAAATCCTATGGACGTTGGTGATTTGTTTGACCAAACTTACTCCGTGTACAAAATGAACCATTTTCTGTTAGCACAGCGTTAAGCATAATGTGTCAAATGACGTCACATACTTGATAAAAATAAATAAGACACTACAGGACAGCGAGAGCATGTGGGTGGGTGTATTCAGAGCATTACGGCTGTAGCGGTTTGTCAGAGTTGCCTCTCGCAATGCTTGCTGGTCCATGCATTAACTGCGGGACAAGCTCTCTCAACAAGGTGAATATGAATAACACCGAGTTTTAACAGACAATATAAACCATCGGGACTTCTTTGATGTGCACATTATGAGTGGTGAAACCTCCCTTTAATATTGACAACAGTGGAGTTTTCTGAGTACTGAGACTACATGACGGTATGCAGCAAGGAACATGGCTGCCCCCTAGTGGTATCAGAACAGCTGTTCCACACTGACCACAGCTTTCTCATAAAGCAAACATGCACAAAACTTTACTTACGGGCTCCTTAATATTACAAATGACCAACGCAGCCTGTATGTATCTTACGTTTACTGTATTTATGTTACATGTAATGTATTTATGTTACATTTACTGTATTTATGTTACATTTACTGTATGTTACATTTACTGTATTTGTGTTACATTTACTGTATGCATCTTACTTTTACTGTATTTATGTTACATTTATTACATTTACTGTATGCATCTTACATTTACCGTATTTATGTTACATTTATTACATTTACTGTATTTGTTACATTTACTGTACGTATCTTACATATACTGTATTTATGTTACATTTACTGTATTTGTGTTACATTTACTGTATGCAGCTTACATTTACTGTATTTATGTTACATTTATTACATTTACTGTATTTATGTTACATTTACTGTGTGCATCTTACATTTACCGTATTTATGTTACATGTATTACATTTACTGTATTTACGTTACATTTACTCTATGTATCTTTCTTTTACTGTATTTATCTTATATTTACTGTATGTATCTTACGTTTACTGTATTTATGTTACATTTACTGTATGTATCTTTCATTTACTGTATGTTACATGTACTGTATGTATCTTACATTTACTGTATTTATGTTACATTTACTGTATGTATCTTACAGTTACTGTATGTATCGTACATTTACTGTACTTATGTTACATTTACTGTATTTATGTTACATTTACTGTATTTGTTACATTTACTGTATGTACCTTACATTTACTGTATTTGTGTTACATTTACTGTATGCCTCTTACATTTACTGCATTTATGTTACAATTATTATATTTACTGTATGCATCTTACATTTACCGTATTTATGTTACATTTATTAGATTTACTGTATTTGTTACATTTACTGTATGTATCTTCCATATACTGTATTTATGTTACATTTACTGCATTTGTGTTACATTTACTGTATGTATCTTACATTTACTGTACTTATGTTACATTTACCGTATTTATGTTACATTTACTGTACTTATGTTACATTTACTGTATGTATCTTACATTTACTGTACTTATGTTACATTTACTGTATTTATGTTACATTTACTGTACTTATGTTACATTTACTGTATTTATCTTACATTTACTGTATGTATCTTACATTTACTGTACTTATGTTACATTTACTGTATTTATGTTACATTTACTGTATTCATGCTACATTTACTGTATTATCTTACATTTACTGTATGCATGTTACATTTACTGCCCCTTTGAGATTTAAGTTAACACCACATCCAATGCAGCACAAATCACTTGCCATCTATTAGCCTTCATAATCTTGCCTTGCAGTCCACTACTTTGGGACCTGCAGTAATCCAGTCTTTATAGTTTGTCAGACAAACTGAGAGGAAATGAGCTGAGCGAGCCCACTTTGATAAAGGGAAGATAATTAGTGAAAGAAGATGAAGATAATGGGGCGATAAACGCGGGTCTGCGGTTGGGAGGAAGTAACAAGGTCAGCAGGGAATTCACACACAGGCTGGAAAAGATGAAGTTTATGTATGATTAAAAAATGGGATGAGAATAGAGAACACACAACAGGAGAGAGAAATGAAAATAGAAAACACACAACAGGAGAGAGAGAGAGGGATGCATGGGAGGAAGAGCGAGTAACTAATGGGAGAGAACACACAACAGGAAAGAGAGGGATGCATGGGAGAGAGAGGGACTAACTAATGGGAGAGAACACACAACAGGAGAAAGAGGGATGCATGGGAGAGAGAGGGAATAACTAATGGGAGAGAACACACAACAGGAGAGAGGAGAGGAGGCTATTCAAAATGGTGAAATACGGAAAAAACACTTTGAAAACCTTTATAGTACTATTACACTAAAATCGGCCCAAAATGATCTCCTCAACAAGCTACAAACCCTAGAATCAACCATTAAAGACAATCAAAACCCTTTAGACTTCCAAATTACCAAAGAAGAGCTGCAGGCTAAGATCCAGGCCATACAACCAAGGAAGGCCAGTGGTCCTGATGGTATTTTAAATGAAATGCTGAAATTTAGCAACCATAAGTTCAACATTGCCATATTAAAATTATTCAACCTTGTTCTGAGCACTGGACATTTCCCTGACATCTGGAGCAAGAGAATTGTCACACCAATCTTTAAAAATGGAAATAAATTTGACCCAAACAATTACCGAGGCATTTGTGTCAGTAGCAACCTGGGGAAGTTATTCTGCAGCAACCTAAACAGTTGACTGCAAGACTTCCTCAGAGATCATAACGTCCTGAGCAGAAGTCAAATCGGTTTTACATCACAACATTGAACTACAGACCATATCTATACCCTCCACACCCTCATTAATAAACACGTCAACCAAAACAAGAACAACATTTTATCTTGCTTTGTAGATTTCAAAAAAGATTTCAAAAAAGTGTTTGACTCAATTTGGCACAATGGCCTGTTTCTGAAATTAATTGAAAAAGGTGTAGGGTGGGAACATATGACATAATTAAAACAATGTATAAAAATAATAAATGTGCTGTGAAAATTGCCAATATGGAGACAGATTTTTTCCTCCCAAAGCAGAGGTGTGAAACAGGGCTGCAGTCTCAGCCCCACCCTGTTTAACATTTATATTGATGAACTGGCAAAATCTCTAGAACAATCAGATACCCCTGGTCTCACCCTCTCTGACACAGAAATTAAATGCCTACTTTTTGCAGGTGATCTAATATTATTAGCTCCATCTAAAGAAGCATTACAACAGCAACTGGATCATCTGCAGAACTTCTGTCAGACCTGGGCTCTGACAGTTAATCTGACAAAAACTGGAATTATGGTCTTCCAGAAATGACCCAGGTGTCAGGGAAACCCAAATAGGTTCTTACTTGGCTCCACTGACATAGAACACACACACAGCTACAAATATTTGGGGCTAATAATTACCTCTACAGGAAATTTCAATCTCACTATTAATGATCTTAGAGACAAGGGAAGAAGGGCTTTCTATACTATAAAAAAGTCTTCAAACATAGACATACCTGTTAGAACATGGCTCAAAATATTCAAATCCATAATTGAACCAATGTTACTATATAGTAGTGAAGTGTGGCGTCCTCTTGTAAATCAAGACTTTGAAAAATGGGACAAACACCCAATCAAAACTCTGCACACTGAGATTTGCAAGAGCATTCTCAGAGTACACAGGAACACGCCCAACAATGGATGCCGAGCAGAACTGGGCCAGTTTCCCCAACAATGCAAAAAAGAGCAATCACATTCTACCAACACCTAAAAGCAAGTGACCCCAACTCCTACCATCACAAAGCTCTCAGTTACCAAGAGGCGAACAAAGAGAGGAGTCCCCTCAGCCAGCTGGTCCTGAGGCTCAGCTCAGCCAGCAGCACAAGTCATCAGGACAGTCCTCAAACAATCTGGCCAAACCAACTCATAGCTAAAGAAAAAGAACATTACATTAACCACTGGACATCTATCAAAAAACCCAAAGCAAACTTCAGTGTTACGTGGCTCTAAACAGACGGTACACGATGGCAGACTACTGACCACCGTGCCCGATCAGAAACTGAGAAAGGCATTGACCATGTACAGACTCAGTGATCACAGCTTGGCCATAGAGACTGGCCGACACAGGCAGACCTGTGAAGACAAAATTCTTCACAAAAATTAAATGTAAATTCCAAGACTTGGACACACTCTCTGACCAGACCAAAATGACTTGGACACACTCTCTGACCAGACCAAAATGACTTGGACACACTCTCTGACAAGACCAAAATAACTTGGACACACTCTCAGACCAGACCAAAATGACTTGGACTCACTCTCTGACCAGACCAAAATGACTTGGACACACTCTCTGACCAGACCAAAATGACTTGGACACACTCTGACCAGACCAAAATGACTTGGACACACTCTCTGACCAGACCAAAATGACTCGGACTCACTCTCTGACCAGACCAAAATGACTTGGACACACTCTCTGACCAGACCAAAATGACTCGGACTCACTCTCTGACCAGACCGAAATGAGTTGGACACACTCTCTGACAAGACCAAAATGACTTGGACACACTCTCTGACCAGACCAAAATGACTTGGACACACTCTCTGAGAAGACCAAAATGACTTGGACACACTCTCTGACAAGACCAAAATGACTTGGACACACTCTCTGACCAGACCAAAATGACTTGGACACACTCTCTGACCAGACCAAAATGACTTGGACACACTCTCTGACCAGACCAAAATGACTTGGACACACTCTCTGACAAGACCAAAATGACTTGGACACACTCTCTGACCAGACCAAAATGACTTGGACACACTCTCTGACCAGACCAAAATGACTTGGACACACTCTCTGACCAGACCAAAATGACTTGGACACACTCTCTGACCAGACCAAAATGACTTGGACACACTCTCTGACCAGACCAAAATGACTTGGACACACTCTCTGACCAGACCAAAATGACTTGGACACACTGTCTGACCAGACCAAAATGACTTGGACACACTCTCTGACCAGACCAAAATGCAACATATACTTGGGGAAAACAGTGTCAGCACCATAGATGCAGCGAGATATGTCAGGTCATGTGACAGCCTGAGAGACAAGCAGCATAACACATGACAGCTGTAGTCTCCTTACAACCCATGCTCCACCTTCTGATCTACTTCTGTTTCTCTATTGTTATGGCTCTGTTATTGTTTCTTTATTGATCGTTACAATGTGGTGTTGATGTTCATTATTAGTGTTATTGTGTACCGTTCAAACTGTATTTTTGATGCTTTGGCAGCATTGTTGTAAAACTTTCATGCCAATAAAGCCCTTTGAATTGAACTGAATTGAGAGAGAGGGATGCATGGGAGAGAGAGGGAGTGACTATTGGGAGAGAACACACAACAGGAGAGAGAGAGAGAGAGAGAGAGAGAGAGAGAGAGAGAGAGAGAGAGAGAGAGAGAGAGAGAGAGAGAGAGAGAGAGAGAGATGCATGGCAGAGAGAGGGAGTAACTAATGGGAGAGAACACTCAGGACTGGTAGAGAGAAGGACTGGCAGAGAGAAGGACTGGCAGAGAGGACTGGTAGAGAGAAGGACTGGCAGCGAGAAGGACTGGTAGAGAGAAGGACTGGCAGAGAGGACTGGTAGAGAGAAGGACTGGCAGAGAGAAGGACTGGCAGAGAGATAGTGTACCAGAGTAAAGAAAACAGAGATACACAAGGTACACAAATCAACGGTCAGGCCTGCCTTGCTCTATGGTATGGCAGCAGTGACAACAGAGGCTAGAATCTACATTACAGGTAGGGTAGCAGAGATGGACATGCTGCATTGGTTCTTGGGAGTGACTAGAAAAGACCAGAAGAGAAATGAAGAAGTGAGAGCTACAGTCAAGATGAGAGGAATGGATGAGAAGTTGAGAGATACAAGACTGGGATGGTTTGGCAGGTACAGAGAGGAGGCATACCCTATATAGGAAAGAAGGTATTGGACCTGGAAATACCTGGCAAATGAGAAAGAGGAGGAGAGAGAGAGAGAGAGAGAGAGAGAGAGAGAGAGAGAGAGAGAGAGAGAGAGAGAGAGAGAGAGAGAGAGAGATGCATGGCAGAGAGAGGGAGTAACTAATGGGAGAGAACACTCAACAGGAGAGAGAGAGGGATGCATGGGAGAGAGAGGGAGTAACTAATGGGAGAGAACACACAACAGGAGAGAGAGAGAGAGAGAGAGAGAGAGAGAGAGAGAGAGAGAGAGAGAGAGAGAGAGAGATGCATGGCAGAGAGAGGGAGTAACTAATGGGAGAGAACACTCAACAGGAGAGAGAGAGGGATGCATGGGAGAGAGAGGGAGTAACTAATGGGAGAGAACACACAACAGGAGAGAGAGAGAGAGAGAAAGAGAGAGAGAGAGAGAGATGCATGGCAGAGAGAGGGAGTAACTAATGGGAGAGAACACTCAACAGGAGAGAGAGAGGGATGCATGGGAGAGAGAGAGGGATGCATGGGAGAGAGAGGGGGTAACTAATTGGGGAGAGGAAAGGTAAAGAATAGATGAAGAGGGCCAACAGGAGAGAATGAAAGATAGTGAAATGAGTGCGTGCATGTGTGTGTGTGTAGGAAACAATAAGAAGGGGGTAAGAAACTTGAAGCATAAAAAGCCACCTTTAAATTTGGCAGTTTTTTTTTGTTGTTGCAGGTTTGAGTGAATGACCCTGTCACTGTCGCTACAGGCACGCACACACACACACACACACACACACACACACACACACACACACACACACACACACACACACACACACTTGTCCCTACTCTTCCTACAATGTATTTGGCCCCTGTGGCCGGTTTTCTTTCCGTTTCTGGCCTTGTCGCACTGCAACTGCATTTCCTCTTTTGCTCACAGAGGGAGGCCATTCATCCCTGGCACTATGCACTTACAAAAATGAAAAGTCAATACTTAAGCCTCTATACTCCATCCTGATCCCTCCACACACACACACACACACACACACACACACACAGAAACTAGAAACTCCATACAGTCTTTCTCTCTCACAGTCATAGTATTCATAAATGACAGTCACCATTGCCAGGACAGCTAGATGGACTGGTAGAGAAGGTCTGGCAGAGAGAAGGACTGGTAGAGAGAAGGACTGGCAGAGAGAAGGACTGATAGAGAGAAGGATTGGCAGAGAGAAAGACTGGTAGAGAGAAGGACTGGCAGAGAGAAGGACTGGCAGAGAGAAGGACTGGCAGAGAGAAGGACTGTCAGAGAGGTGGACTGGCAGAGAGAAGGACTGGCAGAGAGAAGGACTGGTAGAGAGAAGGACTGGTAGAGAGGAGGACTGGCAGAGAGAAGGACTGGAAGAGAGAAGGACTGGTAGAGAGAATGACTGGTAGAGAGAAGGACTGGTAGAGAGGAGGACTGGCAGAGAGAAGGACTGGAAGAGAGAAGGACTGGTAGAGAGAATGACTGGTAGAAAGAAGGACTGGCAGAGAGAAGGACTGGTAGAGAGAAGGACTGGCAGAGAGAAGGACTGGCAGAGAGAAGAACTGGTAGAAAGAAGGACTGGCAGAGAGAAGGACTGGTAGAGAGAAGGACTGGCAGAGAGAAGGACTGGCAGAGAAAAGGACTGGTAGAAAGAAGGACTGGCAGAGAGGACTGGTAGAGAGAAGGACTGGCAGAGAGAAGGACTGGCAGAGAGATAGTGTACCAGAGTAAAGAAAACAGAGATACACAAGGTACACAAATCAACGGTCAGGCCTGCCTTGCTCTATGGTATGGCAGCAGTGACAACAGCGGCTAGAATCTACATTACAGGTAGGGTAGCAGAGATGGACATGCTGCATTGGTTCTTGGGAGTGACTAGAAAAGACCAGAAGAGAAATGAAGAAGTGAGAGCTACAGTCAAGATGAGAGGAATGGATGAGAAGTTGAGAGATACAAGACTGGGATGGTTTGGCAGGTACAGAGAGGAGGCATACCCTATATAGGAAAGAAGGTATTGGACCTGGAAATACCTGGCAAATGAGAAAGAGGAGGACCAAGGAAAATATGGAGAGACCAGATAGAGGAGGACATGAGCAGGGTCGGACTGCAGGAGAGGGATGCATCAGACAGAAAGCTATGGAGGGTACAAATCTGCTGTGGCAACCCCTGAGAAACAGAGAACAAGCTGAAAGAAGAAGACACAAAGAAAAGAGAGAACTAAGTGAACCAGCTAATTCACCATGCTTTAATTTATTTAGTTTATTTGTCAGTTAATTAGCTGGTTATATATTTATCAGAGAGGAACCATCAGAGCCCTGTAGGTATTATAAAAATAATAGTAAAAAGTCATCGGTACATATTTTGTTTCATCAATTTATAATTTGACAATAAACAGCTACACAACATGTTCCTGAAGAAATCAACCCTTCACACCTGCCTATTCAGTTTGTGTTGGAATGTGAAGGGTTGAATGGAAGAAGCTCCGTTTTCCCCCTATCAGGATGTTGCTGCCTCTTCGGTTGCTAGGGAGAAAATGCTACACTGTCAGCTCTGTGATTGGTGGTCCAGCTATAACATTACAGAGGTCGGTGCAATAGTAATTCAATGAGAGCGCAATTTCAAATGACAGTAAAATTAACCAATCATACATTCCCTCTAAAATGGGTGGGCTTTGTTGTAGCTAACTGTATGACAAGTTCCGCCCACAGTGGGGGGGGGCATAACTCACAAACTAGCAAAAAAAACCAACTAGCTAAACTAGCTAGCTAGCCTGATGGTTCATGATGGAAGCTGTGAGTAACCACTAGCGAAGAGGACATCATTGTGAATGTATTATTCACAGAATTTTTAAGATGAACTTCTAATGAAAAGTTGGGAGTTAATGGGCAAAGGAAGACTTACACCAGAGCTGAATTTGGTGAGTTATTTAACATCTAATAGGCGCCCCGCTGTTTAGTGTGTATTCAGATTTATTTGGAAAAACGTCATTGTGCAGAGTGACCAGTCAATCTGTAAATGTGCCGACTCAGCGGTCATTACGCACATTCACCGCAACACATCTAGTTCACCTAATAATGTGATTAATAAACATATCGCTTGTTTGTGGTGGTGGGCTGATCGCTGTTCACCGTTTATGGCTCTGAAGTGTCTGTGGCTGCCTGGCTGTCAGTGCTGTCATGATGTGTGGGTTCACGTGGAATTTGGTTGGTTTGTGTGTTTGGAGGGGGTGGTTGTCATGCATTTTGTGTGGTGATGGATTGTTTGTGAGGAGGATTTACATTATGCTTTAGAAATCAACTGTTGTGGTTTTGGAATAACTCTCACTGTCTCCATGCTGTCTGCTGTCTGCATTGCCTGGCTGGACTAGTGTCTTCATCTGTGTCTCAGAGCTGGACTTGTCATAGGTTACAGTCGTACAGGAGAGGACAGTGAGCAAGGCTGGTGGTTTATGTATTTCCTGATGAGGGAAGGGGGTTCAGAAGGCCAGGGTTCAAGTGCCACGGCTCACCACTGATATTGATTAATTAAATTAAACTCCCAAGGGGTCAGTTGTCATGTCGGCTGCTAGCAAGTGCATCCAGAGAAAGGAAGAGGTCAAGCCTCCTGCTCAATGATGTTATTACTTTTTTTGTGTGGAAATAAAAACCCCAAGTAACCCCAAGATCATCCTCCCCTCCACCCTGTGGCAGTTTATGTTGGGCCTCGTGGTTTTGCAATGTTTAACCTGTCCTGATGAAAGCTTGGTTTGGTTTTCTTCACCGTATGGGGCAATTGGCGTCATCTACAAATAAAACCCAGTCTCTCAGACAAAACACTCACATTCAACT
>JAJHIY020001940.1:385000-425000 GCA_022114975.2 Lampris megalopsis | reverse complement strand
GGAGCCACCTCAAGTGGATGACATTAGACAGCTGCTCAAGTACATCTGCTCTAAATTAATTTAAAATT
Organism: Lampris megalopsis; assembly: GCA_022114975.2. Classification (NCBI taxonomy): domain Eukaryota; kingdom Metazoa; phylum Chordata; class Actinopteri; order Lampriformes; family Lampridae; genus Lampris; species Lampris megalopsis. The sequence continues at coordinate 424,932 of JAJHIY020001940.1, read as the reverse complement.
TCAAAAAAAAAGAAGATTGATTGAAGGAACGAATCAACACCTTAGCCCAGACCCTCAGCACTTAGCATCTCAGCCAAAAAAGAGCCAGCCCACAAACCTGCCACATCCAGTATAGGCTGCAACCCCCCCCCCATCAAGATCAGCCCATCCACCTCCACCCCCTTCCAGGGCCAGACTTCCCACCCCCAGCCGAAAACGCCCCCCCCCCCCAGGACCAGACCTCTTACCCCCAGCACCAGTCCACACACCCTCCTAACTAGATCACCAAGCCCCCCCCCCCCCCAACAGACCAGCTAACTAGATCACCAAGCCCATCACCACCCCCACACCCCCTCCCAACCAGACCTCTGGCACCTTGGACCTCACCACCACCTCACCTCACCTCCAGCCAGTAACTGAACCCACTGCAGCTTAGCCTACAGCACAGCCATGCAGAGGCGCTGAGAGGACAGGATCACTTCAGATGGGTGAGATCAGGCGAATGCTTCAGTACATCTGCTCTGAGTGTATTTAAGTCTGTTAACCCCCCAAAAAAGATTGATTGATGTATATATCGACAATGTTTTGTAACGATTCTATGTTTTGAAAGGTTTATCTCATTTTGAACATTATTGTTATTATTTGTTACGATGGCCTGCCTTTCCATTGGTACTTGGAATATCCAAGGCCTGAGCTCATCAGCTTTTGGCCTGAAATGTAGAAATAGAGAATTTCAGGAGAACATCAGAGATATTGACACTATGATATTAATGGAAACATGGAGCAAAGACAGCAAAATCACTCACTGTCCCCCAGACTATAAAGAAATAATGGTATTGTCACAAAAACTCAGCACAGTACAGCAGGGTAGAAACTCGGGATGTTTGTTAATGTGGTACAAATCAAAATTAGACGCACACATCAGTGTCATGAAAAAAGGAAAATATCATATCTGGCTAAAAATTAGAAAAGAAATCTTCAACTCACAAAAAGATATCTTCCTCTGTGCAATGTATATATCCCCCCATATGAATCTCCCTATTACACTGAAGATACATGTACACTGTTAGAGACAGAAACAAGCCATTTTCAGGCTCAGGGAAATGTTCTTGTCTGTGGAGATCTAAACACACGAACAGGCACCCAGAATGACTTTGTATGTTCAGATGGCAATAACTACATTTGTAACTCACTTGATAAAGCCAATAAGTTTGTTTACTCCCACAGAAGCAACTGTGATCCAGCTACAAACAGACATGGAAAATAACTCTTGATGCTCTGTCGCAGTCTGGGTCTGTATATCATCAACGGTAGGATAAGAGGAGACACTCTTGGAAGACACACATTTTGCTCACCTCTTGGAAATAGCACAGTAGATTACATAATAACCGATATAGACCCCTTGTCAATTAGAGCATTCACTGTCAAACCACTAACCCCCCTTTCTGATCACAGCCAAATCACTGTGTTCGTCAAAAGACAGAAATCAACACTATCAAATCACAGCCCAGTAAGCTGCTCCACATAAAGAAATTATACAGATGGGCTGAAAACAGTACAGAGGAATTCAAGAAACCATTAACAATCACGAAGTCCAAAATCTTTTAGATATCTTCCTAGATACCCCTTATATCCTCAGTAAAGAAGGTGTCAATCAGGCCGTGGAAAAAGTTAACAACATATTTGAAAAAACAGCAGAAAAAGCAAGATTAAAAAGATCAAGATCAAAACCAAAATTTAAGAAAGAAGATACTTGGTTTGATGCAGAATGTCAATCAATAAGGAAAGAATTTGCAAGTTATCAAATCAGAAACACAGAGATCCAAATAATACATCAATTAGACTTCTATATTGTGAGACAGTAAGACTATATAAACGCACACTCAGAACTAAGAAAGCGCAGTACACCTGTAAGCAACTGACAGTGATTGAGGAGTCATTAAACACCAATACATTTTGGGACAATTGGAATCGCTTCAAAAAAACAAATCATGAAGAATTAGTGATACAAGATGAAGCTATCTGGACAAACCATTTCCAAACTCTATTTAAGAAAGTCCAATCAGATCAAAACACGGACCAATGTAACATAATAAGCAAACTAGAAAAATTAGAACTGTCAATCAAGGAATATCAAAACACACTCGACTCCCCCATCACTGAGCAGGAACTTTTAGACCAAATTGGCAAGCTGAAGCCCAAAAAAAGCATGTGGACCTGATGGCATTCTATATGAAATGCTAACACCTATGAACGAAAAGTCTCAATGTGCTACACTTAAGTTATTCAACCTAGTTCTGAGTGTGGGTTATTCCCCTGATATCTGGAATCACGGATTAATTACACGAATTTTCAAAAGTGGAGATAAATTTGACCCCAACAACTACCGAGGCATATGTGTAAACAGTAATCTGGGGAAGGTATTCTGTAGTATCATCAACTTCCGGCTAATAAACTTCCTTATGAAACACAATGTCTTCAGTAAATGCCAGATTGGATTCTTACCAAACTACCGTGCTACTGATCATATTTACACCCTAATTGAAAAACATACTCAACATAAAAACAAATTATTCACTTGTTTTATCGACTTCAAAAAAGCATTTGATTCTATTTGGCATTACGGATTGTTCTACAAATTAATGGAAAGCGGAGTAGGGGGAAAAACATATGATATTATAAAATCAATGTACTCGGGAGCTAAGTTTGGAATCAAAATAGGATCCAAAAGAACTCACTATATCCCTCAGGAGTGCGGAGTGAGACAGAGCTGCCCTTTAAGCCCAACTCTGTTTAATTTGTATATTAATGAGTTGGTAACTATGCTGGAAAACTCACCAGCAACTGGACTCACTCTGCAAGACAGTGAGGTCAAATTCCTGCTCTATGCGGATGACCTGGTCCTTCTTTCACCATCGGAGGAAGGACTCCAGACTCAATTAGACCTTCTTCAAAAGTTTTGTCAGACCTGGGCCCTGACAGTTAACATGAGTAAAACTAAAATAATGATATTTCAGAAAAGATCCAGATATCAGCGAAGACAGCACATATTTAGATTAGGACCAAATGAAATTGAGCATACATTTAATTATACCTACCTAGGCCTTAGAATCAATTCTAGAGGAACTTTCAACATGGCAGTGACTGAACTAAGACAAGGCATGCAGGGCTCTACTTGCCATAAAAAGACAAATCCCTTTTGAAATTCCAATTAGAATCTGGTTAAAAATATTTGAATCAGTCATAGAACCAAATGCCCTTTATGGCAGTGAAGTGTGGGGTCCACTTGCAAGTCAAGAACTAGATAAATGGGAAAAACACCCAATTGAGACCCTGCATGTTGAATTCTGTAAAAACATTCTTAAAGTCCATCGGCACACCACAAACAATGCATGCAGGGCAGAACGAGGCCAATATCCTCTTCTGATCAAAATTTAAAAAAGAGCAATCAAATTCTGGAAACATCTAACATTCAGCGACCCACACTCTTTCCATTATAAAGCCTTGCAATACCAAGAGTTGAGCAAAGATAAGAACTCTCCTACCAACCTGGTCTTCAGCCATCATGTTCCACTAACACATACTAACACTTTAGAGGCACAAGACCAGGTCCAAACTACACAACATATTCGGCTTCAACAAATTCCCTCAAACCTAAAAGACAATTATTATGAATATTGGCAATCTAAAACAAAATCCCAAAGCAAGATGCAATGCTATTTGGCCCTAGACAGAGAGTACATATTAGCAGATTACCTCATTCAAATAAAAGAAACAAATTTGAGAAACATACTGATGAAATACAGACTCGGTGAGCATCGCCATAGAAACAGACTCAGAGAGCATCGCCTAGGAGTAGAAACAGGCAGACATAAAAAGACCCGGATGCCAAAAGACGAACATTTCTGTCAACAGTGTGAAGACAATGTTGTCGAGACAGAGCTGCATTTTTTAGCTGAATGCAAGACATTCCGGGAAATCCGCGATTACTACTTTCAGAAATTTGAGGAGAGACACCCCAAATTCATGGCCCTGCCGAACCCCAGAAAACTGCCCTACATACTAGGTGAACACAGAGACAGCTGTACTGTGACACCCCAAATTCACTGCCCTGCCGAACCCCAGAAAACTGCCCCACATACTAGGTGAACACAGAGACAGCTGTACTGTGACACCCCAAATTCACTGCCCTGCCAAACCCCAGAAGACTGCCCCACATACTAGGTGACACAGAGACAGCTGTACTGTGGCTGCACAGTATGTTCTAGCCTGCCACCGTCTGAGGGACAGTGAGTGATACCCCGTACTCCTTACCAACAGAGAGGACCGGGACAACACTTGGACACACACACACACACACCCACACACACACACACAGCCCCCCCAAATACACAGACACACACACACACAGACACACACACACACACACACACACACACACACACACACAGACACACACAGCCCCCCCAAATACACAGTCACACACACACACACACACACACACACACACACACACACACACACACACACACACAGACAGCCCCCACCAAACACACAGTCACACACATGCAGAGACTGACAAATTAACACACATCCACCCAACCAGGATCTTGTTGCCATGATGTAGTTGTGTAAGTTGTTTTATTGCTTGTGTTGATGTATACGTATATGTTTTGTATTTGTGCACTGTCATTGTCCTTTATGTGAAAATGCTTTGCAATACAAATGTATATTTGTCATGCAATAAAAGCAAATTTGAATTGAGAGAGACAGAGAGAGAGAGAGACAGAGAGAGAGTGACAGAGACATAGACAGAGACAGAGACGGACAGACAGACAGAGATCTAAAAGACAAGGGAAGAAGGGCTTTCTATTCTATAAAAAGTCTTCAAACATAGACATACCTGTTAGAACATGGCTCAAAATATTCAAATCCATAATTGAACCAATGTTACTATATGGTAGTGAAGTGTGGGGTCCTCTTGTAAATCAAGACTTTGAAAAATGGGACAAACACCCAATCAAAACCCTGCACACTGAGATTTGCAAGAGCATTCTCAGAGTACACAGGAACACGCCCAACAATGGATGCCGAGCAGAACTGGGCCAGTTTCCCCTGTTAATAACAATGCAAAAAAGAGCAATCAAATTCTACCAACACCGAAAAGCAAGCGACCCCAACTCCTACCATCACAAAGCTCTCAGTTACCAAGAGGAGAACAAAGAGAGGAGTCCCCTCAGCCAGCTGGTCCTGAGGCTCAGCTCAGCCAGCAGCACAAGTCATCAGGACAGTCCTCACACAATCTGGCCCAACCACATCATAGCTAAAGAAAAAGAACATTACATTAACCACTGGACATCTATCACAAAAACCCAAAGCAAACTTCAGTGTTATGTGGCTCTAAACAGACGGTACACGATGGCAGACTGCTGACCACCGTTCCCGATCAGAAACTGAGAAAGGCATTGACTATGTACAGACTCAGTGATCACAGCTTGGCCATAGAGACTGGCCGACACAGGCAGACCTGCTGCCCAGAGAACACAGGCTGTGTCAGCTCTGTCCAGAGAGACAGGTGGAGACAGAGCAACACTTCCTGCTACAATGTAGCACATACGAAGACTTAAGAACCAAATTCTTCACAAAAATTAAATGTAAATTCCAAGACTTGGACGACCAGACCAAAATGACTTGGACACACTCTCTGACAAGACCAAAATGACTTGGACACACTCTCTGACCAGACCAAAATGACTTGGACACACTCGCTGACCAGACCAAAATGACTTGGACACACTCTCTGACCAGACCAAAATGACTTGGACACACTCTCTGACCAGACCAAAATGACTTGGGCACACTCTCTGACCAGACCAAAATGACTTGGACACACTCTCTGACCAGACCAAAATGAGTTGGACACACTCTCTGACCAGGCCAAAATGACTTGGACACACTCTCTGACCAGACCAAAATGACTTGGACACACTCTCTGACCAGACCAAAATGACTTGGACACACTCTCTGACCAGACCAAAATGACTTGGACACACTCGCTGACCAGACCAAAATGACTTGGACACACTCTCTGACCAGACCAAAATGACTTGGACACACTCTCTGACCAGACCAAAATGACTTGGACACACTCGCTGACCAGACCAAAATGACTTGGACACACTCTCTGACCAGACCAAAATGACTTGGACACACTCTCTGACCAGACCAAAATGACTTGGACACACTCTCTGACCAGACCAAAATGACTTGGACACATTGTCTGACCAGACCAAAATGACTTGGACACACTCTCTGACCAGACCAAAATGACTTGGACACACTCTCTGACCAGACCAAAATGACTTGGACACACTCTCTGACCAGACCAAAATGCAACATATACTTGGGGAAAACAGTGTCAGCTCATAGATGCAGCGAGATATGTCAGGTCATGTGACAGCCTGAGAGACAAGCAGAATAACACATCACATCTGTATTCTCCTCACAACCCATGCTCCACCTTCTGATCTACTTCTGTTTCTCTATTGTTTTGGCTGTGTGATTGTTTCTTTATTGATCGTTACAATGTTGTGTTGGTGCTCATTATTAGTGTTACTGTGTACCGTTCAAACTGTATTTTTGAGGCTTTGGCAACATTGCTGTAAAACTTTCATGCCAAAAACGCCCTTTGAATTGAAATTGAATTGACAGACATACAGACAGACAGACAGACAGAGAGAGAGAGAGAGAGAGAGAGAGAGAGAGAGAGAGAGGAGGACATGAGCAGGCCAACATCAGCATCGCCCATAACCCCGCCCTCACACACAAACACCTCTATGACGGTTTGCATCTCGACCATGATGGTGTCAGAATTTTCGCAAAAAGCATCAAAGAGGCTGCACTCGGCAGAGGCCCACCCACACACTACTCCAGCAGGGGTCCACCACAAAACAACGTCACTAACACCACCAGGGACAACTGGGTCCACCACACTTCCACCACCAGGGACGACTGGACACCTGCCATCCATCAACAGAGATGAGAGCCCAGCTCAGGACCACCCAGTCCAGTGGAGCCCGACCCAGGATGACCCAGCCCAGCGGAGTCCACCCTAAGGGTGCCCGACCCAAGATGACCCAGACCAGCAGAGCCCATCCCAACGGAGACCGACCCAGGACAACCCAGCCCCCAGCAGAGCCCATTCCAATGGAGTCTAACCCAGGATGACCCAGCCCAGCGGAGCCCATCCCAACAGAGACTGACCCAGGACGACCCAGCCCAGTGGAGCCCATCCCAACAGAGACTGACCCAAGAAGACTCAGCCTAGCAGAGCCCATCCCAACGGTAACCGACCCAAGATGACCCAGCCCAGCTGAGCCCATCCCAAGGGAGCCCGACCCAGGACGGCCAAGCCTAGTGGAGCCCATCCCAGCAGGATTTTAATGGATTTATGGATTTTGGGGATTTTAATGCCAGGACAGCTCCAGAGCCAGACTGCAAAGAGACTCAGGGAAATGGCCACATGTTCAGGCAACCCCTCTGTACCTTACCCCCACCACTAACTCTCTGTACCTTATCCCCACCACTACCTCTTTGTACCATACCCCACCACGACCTCTCTGTACCTTACCCCCACCACCACCTCACTGCATCTTATCCCCACCATTACCTCTCTGTACCTTACCCCCACCACTATGTATCTGTACCTTACCCCCACCACTATCTCTCGGTACCTTATCCCCACCACTACCTCTCTGTATCTTACCGCCACCACTACCTCTCTGTACCTTACCCCCACCACCACCTCACTGCATCTTATCCCACCACTACCTCTCTGTACCTTACCCCCACCACTACGTATCTGTACCTTATCCTCACCACTACTTCTCTGTACCTTATCGCCACCACTACAAAAAGACATAACCCTGATAGTGTTGTAAACAAAAACGGGAATGAGTTAGTGCACCTCTGTCGAGCCTTAGGCCTGCATATGCTTAAAGGTAGGATCAGAGGGGACTCTTTAGGCCGGTTCACTTACTGTTCTGCTCTTGGGACTAGTGTAGTCGACTATGTCATCACCAACATGGACCCCTCCTTCATTAATGCATTCACTGTCAGCCCACAGACACCATTATCAGACCACTGACAGATAAATGTGTTCTTAAAACTAATTGGACAACCAAAGAACACCCAGTCAATGCCCTGCGAACTGTTCAAAATTAAACCCAACAAAAAAAATGGGCTCCAAATAGCGCGGCTGAATTTAATAAGGCAACTAGCTCTACAGAGATCACTAACCTCATTAACACATTTCTTCTAACACCATTCCAACCAAACTCAGATGATGTAAGCCTGGCAGTTGAAAAAATTAATGAAATATTTAATAGGTCAGCTATCAAGGCTAACCTGAGAGAAGTCCACAGTGGGTGGAATTGGAGACCTCAAAAAGAGAAATGGTTTGATGGAGACCGCAGAAATGCAAGAAAGAAACTATGACAAATATCTAATCTAAAACACCATCAACCACAGAAAACTGAATGAAGACAAAAATACTGTGAGATACTCAAAGAATATAAACACATTTTAAAATGGAAAAAGCATGATCACTACAACAAAACTCTCCGAGACACTGAAGAGTCTTTACATAAAAATCAGTTTTGGGAAAAATGGAACAATTTGAATTCTAAACAATCCCAGGAACTAGCCATTCAAAATGGAGACATTTGGAAAAAAATATTTTGAAAACCTACACAAAGAAATACTGCCAGAAGACCTCTCATCTGAACAAAAACATATAAAAGAAAAGCTGGAAATACTGGAATCAACAATAAAAACAATCAGAACCCAACTGACTACCAAATGTCACTAGAAGAACTAACAGACAAACTCCAAAGTCTCAGACCAAAAAAAGCCTGTGGCTCTGACAGCATCAGGACTGTTCAACCTGGTTCTACAAGCTGGCTGCTTTCCTGACACCTGGAATAGGAGGCTTATATCCCCAATATATAAGAGTGGAGATACATTTGACCACATTAACTGCTGAGGCATCTGTGTGAGTAGTAACCTGGGGATGGTCTTCTGCTGTATTATTAACGCCCAAATACAGGCCTTCCTTACCGAACACAGTGTCTTGAGCACGAGTCAGATTGGCTTTCTACCAAATCACCACACTACAGATCACATCTACACCCTACACACCCTAATTAATCAACATGTTCATCAAAAAAATAAAGGAACAATATTTGCATGCTTCATTGATTTTAAGAAAGCATTTTTATCTGTGGGGATTTCAACATTTACTTGTTAAACCCACATGATCACAACTCAACTACAGAGTTAATTAATTCCATGTCCAGTACCAGCTTATATCCCACAATCACAAGACCGACCAGAATAACAACGCACAGTACAACCCTAATTAACAACATATTGACCAATGTCAGTGACTGCAAAGTAGTACGTGGAATAGTAATAGATGACACTAGTGACCATCTGCCAGTCTTTGCAATAATCCAGAGATGTACCATGACCAAGAAAGATATCAAAACCTTCAAAATGACAAGGCACATAACACAAGATGCTATCAATTATTTTAAAGAAGACCTAATGAAACAAGAATGGAAACAAGTTTATATAGAAGATGCAAATGAGGCCTATGCATCATTTCTGTCCATTATAGTAACGCTGTATGAAAAAAAAATTTGTTCGCTAGTAAGGAAAGTAGATAAACAAATACAGTGCATCCGGAAAGTATTCACACCCCTTCAGTTTCCCCACATTTTGTTATGTTACAGCCTTATTCCAAAATGGATTAAATTCCTTTTTTTCCTCATCAATCTACACACAATACCCCATAATGACAAAGCAAAAAAGGTTTTACAGAAATGTTTGCAAATTTATTAAAAATAAAAAACTGAAATATTGCATGTACATAAGTATTCACACCCTTTACTCAGTACTTGGTTGAGGCACCCTTGGCAGCGATTACAGCTTCAAGTCTTCTTGGGTATGAAGCTACAAGTTTGGCACACCTATATTTGGGCTATTTCTCCCATTCTTCTCTGCAGATCCTCTCGAGCTCTGTAAGGTTAGATGGGGAGCGTCGCTGCATAGTTATTTTCAGGTCTTCCCAGAGATGTTCAATGGGGTTCAAGTCTGAGATCTGGCTGGGCCACTCAAGGACATTCACAGACTTGTCCCGAAGCCACTCCTTCGTTGTCTTGGCTGTGTGCTTAGGGTCGTTGTCGTGTTGAAAGGTAAACCTTTGCCCCAGTCTGAGGCCCTGAGCACTCTGGAGCAGGTATTCCTCAAGGATCTCTCTGTACTTTGCTCCATTCATCTTTCCCTCGATCCTGACTAGTCTTCCAGTTCCTGCCGCTGAAAAACATCCTCACAGCATGAAGCCGCCACCACCATGCTTCACTGTAGGGATGGTATTAGCAAGGTGATGAGAGGTGCCTGGTTTCCTCCAGACGTGACATTTGGTATTCAGGCCAAAGAGTTCAATCTTGGTTTCATCAGACCAGAGAATCTTGTTTCTCATGGTCTGAGAGTCCTTTAGGTGCTTTCTGGCAAACTCCAAGCAGGCTGTCATGTGCCCTTTTCCTGATCAGAGGCTTCCGTCTGGCCACTCTACCATAAAGGCCTGATTGGTGGAGTGCTGCAGAGATGGTTGTCCTTCTGGAAGGTTCTCCCATCTCCACAGAGGAACGCTGGAGCTCTTTCAGAGTGACCATCGGGTTCTTGGTCACATCCATGACCAAGGCCCTTCTCCCCCGATTGCTCAGTTTGGCTTGGCGGCCAGCTCTAGGAAGAGTCCTGGTGGATCCAAACTTCTTCCATTTATGAATGATGGAGACCACTGTGCTCTTCGGGACCTTCAAAGCTGTAGAAATTTTTTTGTACCCTTCCCCATATCTGTGCCTCGATACAATCCTGTCTCGGAGGTCCACAGACAATTCCTTTGACTTCATGGCTTGGTTTCTGCTCTGACATGCACTGTCAACAGTGGGACCTTATATAGAAAGGTGTGTGCCTTTCCAAATTATGTCCGATCAATTGAATTTACCGCAGGTGGACTCCAATCAAGACGTAGAAAAATCTCAAGGATGATCAGTGGAAACAGGATGAGCCTGAGCTCAATGTTGAGTGTCATAGTAAAGGGTGTGAATACTTATGTACATGCAATATTTCAATTTTTTATTTTTAATAAATTTGCAAACATTTCTACAAAACCTTTTTCACTTTGTCATTAAGGGGTATTGTGTGTAGATTGATGAGAAAAAAAGGAATTTAATCCATTTTGGAATAAGGCTGTAATTTAACAAAATGTTGGGGAAAGTGAAGGGGTGTGAATACTTTCTGGGTGCACTGTATATGCTGAAAAATTATGGTTAACTGAAGGAATACTAAGTGCATGTAAGAAGAAAAATTTATCATATAAAGAATTTTTAAAGAAAAGAACAATAGAAGCTGATCAAAAATATAAGATATATAAAAACAAATTAACTAGAATTGTGAGAATCGGCAAAAAGGATTATTACAGTAAATTACTAGAGGACAGCAAAAACAACATTTAACAAACATGGAATGTGTACTGCTCCCTCAATGTTGTAAACTTCCCAGAAGTGTTGGAACAAAGATGAACAGCAAGCCAAACTCGAAGTCAGGGGAATTTAATGACGTCTTGCCATTAACTATAGTGAAACGACGACGACGAGTGAAAAGTCATTGCTTTCTGATGGCATTAAACAGAATGATGAGCAAAGATTGAGACATGCAACAACTTTTTCTACTTTCTTTACTGTAACTACACTTCCTGTTACATTCTTCTTCTTGTGCTGTGGTGCTAAATCACATCAAAACAATAGCATGCAGCCACCCAGTGGTTCAAAGTGGTATTACATCAAAATAAACACTGCGTAGGCAGAACACTCCCCGCCTGGCATTATTAAATGCCACTACCTTAAAGTCTCTTATCAAAGCCTCTTAGCAATCCTCTTTTGGAAGGAGGAGGATGACCTCAGATATACACTCACTGGCCACTTTATTAGGTACACCTTGCTAGTACCGGGTTGGACCCCCTTTTGCCTTCAGAACTGCCTTAGTCCTTCGTGGCATAGATTCAACAAGGTACTTGAAACATTCCTCAGAGAGTTTGTCCATATCTACATGATAGCATCACGCAGTTGCTGCAGATTTGTCGGCTGCACATCCATGATGCGAATCTCCCGGTCCACCACATCCCAAAGGTGCTCTATTGGATTGAGATCTGGTGACTGTGGAGGCCATTTGAGTACAGTGAACTCATTGTCATGTTCAAGAAACCAGTCTGAGATGATTCGAGCTTTATGACATGGCGCGTTATCCTGCTGGAAGTAGCCATCAGAAGATGGAAACACTGTGGTCATAAAGGGATGGACATGGTCAGCAACAATACTCAGGTAGGCTGTGGCGTTGACATGATGCTCAATTGGTACTAAGGGGCCCAAATTGTGCCAAGAAAATATCCCCCACACCATTACACCACCACCACCAGCCTGAACCGTTGATACAAGGCAGGATGGATCCATGCTTTCATGTTGTTGACGCCAAATTCTGACCCTACCATCCGAATGTCGCAGCAGAAATCGAGACTCATCAGACCAGGCAACGTTTTTCCAATCTTCTATTGTCCAATTTTGGTGAGCCTGTGCGAATTGTAGCCTCAGTTTCCTGTTCTTAGCTGACAGGAGTGGCACCCGGTGTGGTCTTCTGCTGCTGTAGCCCATCTGCCTCAAGGTTCGACGTGTTGTGCGTTCAGAGATGCTCTTCTGCATACCTCGGTTGTAATGAGTGGTTATTTGAGTTACTGTTGCCTTTCTGTCAGCTCGAACCAGTCTGGCCATTCTCCTCTGACCTCTGGCATCAACAAGGCATTTTCGCCCACAGAACTGCCGCTCACTGGATATTTTCTTTTTCGGACCATTCTCTGTAAACCCTAGAGATGGTTGTGCGTGAAAATCCCAGTAGATCAGCAGTTTCTGAAATACTCAGACCAGCCCGTCTGGCACCAACAACCATGCCACGTTCAAAGTCACTTAAATCACCTTTCTTCCCCATTCTGATGCTCGGTTTGAACTGTAGCAGATCGTCTTGACCATGTCTACATGCCTAAATGCATTGAGTTGCTGCCATGTGATTGGCTGATTAGAAATTTGCGTTAACGAGCAGTTGGACAGGTGTGCCTAATAAAGTGGCCGGTGAGTGTAGGTCTGAGAAATGTCTTTGCATGTTTGAGGTGAGTTTGTAGGGCTTGACTTGAATGAACGAGCTTGGTGGATCAGGTAGGCAACAGCATCCAGAAGGGACTCCCAGTGGAGAAACGTTGGAACCGTTCTGAGGTAAGTTGGCCTTCTTTCGTGTGAGTGGCGAGGGTGGTGACTTGTGGCCGGACATCCACGTCCAGTTCAGGTTCCACAAGCTCGAATGACTGCTGTTCCACAGGACGAGGAGGCTTGTGAAGGAGGTCAGGTCCGCTGAACCACATGGTGCTGGCGAGCTTGGAGGCAGGGACGGACCTGGTCGCTAAGTCAGCTGGGTTCTGGTCTTTATGCACATAATGCCACTGTTGTGGAGAGTTTGTCGTGACGTATACGTTGAACCCGATTATGCACATATACGTAGAAGCGCTTGGACTCGTTGAATATATATCCAAGGACGACTTTGCTGTCGCAATAGAACTTGACAGAATCTAGCTTGTGGTCTAGCTCATCGAGAATCAGTTCGGCCATTTCAACCGCAAGCACAGCTGCACACAGTTCAAGGTGAGGGATCGTGGGCTCGGGACGAGGAGACAGCTTGGCTTTTCCGAGGACGAAGCCAACGTGGCACTCTCCATCTTCAAAGACAGTTCTTAGGTAAGCCACTGCTCCTATGGCCCAGTTTGAAGCATCTGAGAAAAGGCACAACTCTGTGTATGTAGCCTTGGAGAACGACTGTGGAGTGTAGGCTCGTGGAACATGGAGACTGCTCAGATCTAGAAGTGATCCTTTCCATGTTTCCCAGCTTCCTCTCTTGTCTTCAGGAAGTTCGGTGTCCCATTCTTCTGCGTCGGTGGACAGTTCTCTCAGCAGCGCTCTTCCTTGAATTGTCACTGGTGCTGCAAAACCAAGGGGATCAAAGAGGCTGTTAACAGTTGAGAGCACGCCACGACGAGTGAAGGGCTTGTCACTCACTGCGACCTTGAAAGTGAATGTGTCGGAGTTGATATCCCAACACAAACCAAGGCTCCTTTGTGTGGGGAGCTCTTCATCTTTCAGACCAAGGTCATTTAAGTCTTTGGCCAGGTCCTCAGGTGGGAAGGCTTGCATCACTTTGACGCTGTTTGAAGCAATTTTATGTAGCTTCAGATTCAACTTGGCGAGGGACGCTTGGGTGCGTTTGAGTAAGTCAATGGCCTCGGATTCAGAGGGGAGGGAGGTGAGTCCATCATCCACACAAAAGTGGCGCTCGACGAAGCGGCGTGTGTTGGACCCATACTGTTCTTCGCCCTCTTTGGCGGCTTGTCGAAGGCCGTAGATTGCGATGGCTGGGGAAGGGCTATTCCCAAATACATGCACTCGCATGTGATACTCTGCTATCTCTTTGGTCAGATCATTGTCCTTGTGCCAGAGAAACCTTAGAAAGTTCCTGTGATCCTCTTTGACTAGGAAGCAGTAGAACATCTGCTGTATATCGGCTGCTACTGCGACCAGTTCTTTCCGGGATCGGATCAGCACTCCCAGAAGAGAATTGTTCAGGTCGGGTCCAGAGAGCAGGACATTGTTCAGAGATATGCCAGAGTACTGTGCACTGGAGTCAAACACCACACGTATCTGGCCTGGTTTGTGCGGGTGGTAGACCCCAAAGATAGGCAGATACCAGCACTCCTCCTTCTCTTGGAGTAGGGGTGCTTCCTCGGCGTGTTTGTTCTTGAAGACCTTTTCCATAAAGGCAACAAACTGTTCCTTCATTTCTGGCCTCTTGTCCAGGGTGCGTCGTAAGGACGTGAGGCGAGAGAGGGCTTGCTCTCGATTGTTAGGAAGAGGTGGTCTGGGTGTCCGAAACGGAAGGGGAGCAACCCAGCTGTTCTGTTCGTCTTGGTGAACCTCTCGCTGCATGATTTCGAGGAACACTTCATCCTCGAGTGACATGGCACACTTGTTGTCGCTTTCAGTTCTCTGAAACACAGTAAGTCCCAGCTTTTCTTCAGCTGGCATGTCAGAAGAGACGTGTTTGGACACGTGAGTGGATACACTATGTCCAGACTCCCCGCCGTAGCTTGCTCTCTCTTTCAGGCTGACATGTTTCGGGCAAGGAGTGAGAAGGGATGGGCGCCCGTTCTCCAGGACATTAGTCTTGTACACACTTGCATTCGGGTTGTGGGCATTGTTGATGCAAACTTCCCCCACGATCACCCACCCTAGGTCTAAGCACTGTGCGAAGGGTGCATTGTGCGGCCCGTTAATCTGCTTTCTCACTTTGTGCACTCTGATAATGTCTCTCCCCAGTAGAAGTAAGATTTCAGCATCTGGGTCGAGCTTTGGGAGGTGAGGAGCCACGGTCTTCAGGTGAGTGTGTGAAAGGGCAACTTCTCTTGTAGGGATCTCTGCTCTGTTAGACATGATCTCATTGCACTCAATGAGAGGAGGGAGGTCAAAGCACTCAACAGTTTCCAGTGCTTCTATCTGGAAGCCAACTGCTTTTCTTCCAGTCATCTCCATGATGCCAGCACAGGTACTCATCAGGTAAGGCAACAGGCTGCTCTGGATCTCGAACAGTTTGAAGAACTCCGACCTGGCCAGCGAACGGTTGCTCTGGTCGTCAAGGACCACATACATCTTGACAGAGCGTTCCCATTGCCCCCGTGGATACACCCTCATGAGGCAGATCTTGGAGCAGGATCGAGCTGGGAGTCCAGGGCCACATACCTGTGTACATGCTGAAGTCACCTCAGTGGAGACATCGCTGTGATGTGGAGGAGGAGCAGTGCGTTGATCTTCTGATGCAGTTCCTGTGGTAGGATTGGTGGGCGTGGAGGATGAATGAGTGTCTGGATGTAAGACTGTGCAGTGCCGTTCACTCTCACACTCGTTACACTTCAGCTCCACTTGGCAGTCCTTGGCCATGTGAGAAGGGGAGCAGCATTTGTAACATCTTCTGTGCTCCCTTAGAAATGCCTTTCGTTCTGCCATTGTCTTTGTTTTGAAGGCTCTACATTTTGTGAGAGGGTGGGGCTTGTTATGGATAGGACAGTGCTTAGCAGGGTCACCCTCTGACTTGTCTGTCTCTTTTGTGTCAGACACATCTGTCTTGTTTACTGTCACTCGGGTCTTTCCTCCCTCATGCTTTGAGAAGGGCCTTTCATTTCGGTAGATCTTGCAGGTCTTGCTTGGTAGGACGAAACTTGGATCGTTCCTCTCCCTAGCCTCAGTGCAGACAAACTGAGTGAAGAACGAGAATGGGGGAAAAGTCACTCTATGCTCCTCTTTGTATCGTGAGCCAGTGGTCATCCATCTCTCTTGAAGGTAAGTAGGCAACTTTTCAACGATGGGATTTATTCCCCGAGGAGTGTCGAGGTAGGTAAGTCCAGGGAGGTATTAAATGATATTATTAAAAAAAGGAAGAGGGAAGGCAGGATACCCTAACCATTTCCTGACCAGAAATAATTCAACTGTTAATGACATGGCCACGGTTGCAAATGAGTTCAATAATTTTTTTGTCAGTGCTGGTCCTGATTTGGCTGAGGAAATTGCAAAGACCGGTAGTGGAGATAATGTGGAAAGCAAGAAAACGTCTGTTAAAGAATCCATATTTCTAAGGGGAACAAATGAAAAAGAAATTATTGACACAGTTAAAAATTTCAAGAACAAGAAGTCCACTGACTGGAATGGAATAGACATGTTTATGGTCAAAAATATCATCGAATGCATTGCAAAACCTTTGTCTCACATCTGTAACCAATCCCTACAAACCGGTGTTTTTCCAAACAAAACGAAAACAGCCAAAGTTATACCATCTATAAGTCTGGTGATAGACACGTCCTTTCAAATTACAGACCTGTTTCCTTCCTTCCGCAGTTCTCAAAAATACTAGAAAAAATATACTTTTCAGGAATACATGACTTCATCACAAAACATAATGTACTGTATGATCAGCAATATGGTTTTAGAGCAAACAGAACAACTTCATTTGCACTCATAGAATTTATAGGTGAAATAACATTGGCAATAGAAAAAAAAACGTGCAATAGGGATATTTCTGGATCTAAAAAAAATCATTTGATGCCATAGACCATGAATTATTACTGAAAAAACTACAATCATATGGAATTAGAGGAACCACACTTTTCTGGTTAACCAGCTATCTAAAAGACAGATATCAATATGTTAAATTACAAAACTTCAAATCTCACCGACTGAGAGTCACATGTGGGGTCCCCCAGGGCTCAGTGTTGGGACCATTGCTGTTTATTATGTATATAAACAATATTTGTGACGTGTCTGAATCTCCGAAAGCCATTTTATTTGCTGATGACACACATTTATTTTGTTGTGGGGATCATCTGGATCAACTCCTGCACATAGCGGAAAAGGACCTGATGAAGTTAAAGATGTGGTTTGATGCTAACAAACTAACATTGAATTTAAGTAAAGCAAAATTTATAATCTTCGGTAAACGTAAAATTAACTCAATCAAGAAACTCGTGATTAACAATGTAGAAATAGAAAGAGCGACTGACATTAAATTTCTTGGGGTAATAGTGGACAATAAATTATGTTTGAAACCACATATAAATTATACCAAGGCCAAAGTATCCAAATCAATGGCAATACTATTCAAAGTCAAAGATCTTCTAAATCAAGCGTCACTTTACACCTTGTACTTTTCCCTCATACTTCCATACTGTGTGGAAGTGTGGGGGAACACATATAAAACCAACACCGATTCAATCTTCATTATTCAAAAAAGAGCCATAAGGATAGTAAACAGAGCCAACTGCAGAGAACCAACAAACCAACTCTTTATCAAACTAAAAACACTAAAATTCAAAGATCTGGTGGACTTCAAAACTGCTCAAATTATGTCCAAAGTGTTAAATCATAAAGTACCCACCAGAATCCAGTGGTTGTTCCAGTTGAGGGAAAGTAATTATGACCTGAGAGGAATATGTATGTTTAAACAAAACCCAGTAAGGACAAATGCAAAATATCACTGTGTCACAACCAAAGCAGTCAAGATATGGAACAGCTGCAGTGATGAAATGAAAACATGTGAATCAATAATCAAATTTAAAAGACTCTTTAAAAATAATATGTTGAACAGATATGGGATGGAGCTGTGACATCTTGTTTAAGCTGTTCTTGAGTTGTTTTGATGTTGCTCTGCACTTGCTTTTTTCTTGTTGTGTTGAATTAATGATCTTTGTATGGTTTACTATACATCATCGTCACTGGTGGTAGATAACTGAGTTTTCATTTAAATCACACAGTTCACTGCTGAAATATTAAAATAGGAAAAGGAGGTAGGACTAGAAAAGTTTTTTTTTAACTTCTGCCTACTCCTTTTCAAACAGCTGAGATTTGAAACAAATGTTTGATGATGATATTGCTTGCTTTTGATTTTCTTTCTCTTTCGTTTTCTTTTATTATATATTTTCTTTTTTTAACGTTCAAAATAAAAAAAAAACGAAAAAAACATTTGATTCTGTCTGGCATGATGGCTTATATTATAAAATCATCCACAGTGGTGTAGGGGGTAAAGCGTTTGACGTAATCTACTCATATATTTTCATAATGTGTGTGTGTGTGTGGTGTTAGTGTGTGTGTGTGTTAGTTAGTGTAGATAGCGGGACCGAAAACTAAAGCACTTATGATCCTAATTCTTTTTGGAGGTGGTAGATATTGTCTCAGAGAGTAAGGGAGAAATCCCAGAAAATTAAAATTATGCATAATTATGCATAAATATGCAAAATATGATTTTTTCTAAAAATGGCTTAAAACCTCTTTTCTTGGCATTTCAGGTGATTCTGAGCATTTTTGATTTTTTCACCTAAAATTTTTTTCTGGGACCCCCCCTCCCTTAACCTGGAAAATGTGACCCTCTCCCTCTTTAATGTTATTGTGTATGCAATGTCATGTATGTGAAATATGCTTGGTTGGAACAACTATTGGCCTTAAAGGGGCAATAGGTAGGTGACAGGTAGGAAGCAATTAAAATACTCTGCTGTGATTGGCTTTGGACATGTTAGGTGATATGTTATGTGGCCTGCTATTGGTTGCTGTGAACGTCATGTGATGTTTACACTGCACAGTGTAGGGTGTGTTGGGCTCAGTGTTCAATGTACATTTTGTTAGCACATGTTTAATAGCTTTTGTAAAGTTTTTGAATATTGTGTTCCGGGTGGTGAGTACATAGTCAACTCCCATATGTTCGTAATGTGTGTGTGTGGTGTTAGTGTGTGTGTGTGTGTTAGTTAGTGTAGATAGCGGGACCGAAAACTAAAGCATTTACGATCCTAATTCTTTTTGGAGGTGGTAGGTATTGTCTCAGAGAGTAAGGGAAAAATGCCATAAAATTAAAATTATGCAGAATTGTGCATAAATATGCAAAATATGCATTTTTCTAAAAATGGCTAAAAACCACTTTTCTCGGCATTTCAGATGATTCTGAGCATTTGGGGGGGTGGAGTGGGGGGGGTTTAAGGGCAGGGGGAAGGCGGTTAGCTGGCAGGATGAAGAGGAGGGAGATTTAGACGGGTAGATAACCAAACCGCTACATTGTAGCGGTTAGTCAAATCTATATACTTGTAAAATAAGTGCAGAGTAAAACCTGGCGACAAAAGAACAATACTTCACTCAAGGGCGAGGGGTGAGACAGGGCTGCAATTTGAGTCCAACCTTGTTCAATATCTACATCAATGAGTTAGCGGTGTTACTGGAACAATCTGCAGCTCCTGGCCTCACCCGAAACAACTCATAAGTTAAATTCTTGCTCTATGCAGATGACTTGGTGCTGCTGTTACCCACAGAAGAGGGTCTACAGCAGCACCTGGATCTGCTAGAGAAATACTGTCAGAACTGGGCCCTGGCAGTAAACTTAAAAAAGCCAAAAAAATATTATCTTCCTGAAGAAGCCCAGGTGTCAGGAAACTAGACGCCTATTTACTCTAAGTAACACCGCCCTAGAGCACACGTTAAACTATGATGACCTGGGACTGAGGGTCAGTGGGACTGAGGGTCAGGGGGACCGAGGGTCAGTGGGACTGAGGGTCAGTGCCTCGGGAAGCTTTGGTCTGGCAGTGAATGCGCTTAAAGAGAAAGCCCAAAGAGCTTTCTATGCAATAAAAAGAAAATTCTATAAAGCAGACATTCCAATTAAAATCTGGTCCAAAATCTTTGACAGTGTCCTCCTGCCTGTTGCAGTATATGGAAGTGAAATACGGGGTCCATTCAGTCAGCAAGACTACACTAGATGGGACAAACATCCAATAGAAGCCCTGCATGCAGAATTCTGTTGAAAATTGCTAAACGTGCAAAGGAAAACACCAACAGTTGCATGCAGGGCAGAATCAGGCCATTTCCATTGATAATAAATATCCAAAACAGATCACTTAGTACATTCTGGATGCACCTTAAATCAAGTCCCCACCACACCCTGCAGTTTAAAGCAGTCCAAATCCAAGAGCTAAGAAAGAGTCCCCTCAGTCAGCTGGTTGTGAAACTAACTGACCCCGTAACCACTGACACAGATGAGTTTCAGACTAGCGCTGCTAACCTACCACAGACTAGAGTAAACCACATCAGCACACAATGCAACAACTCATATGTGCAACACGGGCACAGAAACCAAATGACAACGCAAATGAAAATGTTATGGGGCCCTGAGAAGAGAAGACAAACTGGCTGACTGTCCACTGTCAGAGACAGTCAGCACAGACACATCCTTACACAGTACAGGCTCACTGACCACAGTCTAGCCACTGAAAAGGGCAGACACACAACATCTTGGCTACCAAAAGAGCAAAGAATATGTGGTGACTGTACAGCAGGTGGGGTGGAGAAAGAGGTGCACTTCCTGCTAAATTGTGAGACATTCCGCAACATAAGTAAAAAATACCAGGAGACATTTGAAAACCAGATTCCGAATGTTCTACTGCTGGATGAGAAAGAAAAATGGCCACTTATTTTAGGAGAGGGTCGAAGGTCACACCTTGCAGCACAATATGTGTCAGAATGCCATAGCCTAAGGTTCAGTGAGTGACCAACACACTGTCAATTACTGTCAGTTGCTGTTCAAGTGCTGTTCCATGTTTCTGCCAGATCTATCCCTTTATTATTATTTTTTTTAGTTCTCTGTTGACCTGTTTTGCTTTGGCAACATTGTAATTAATGCAGTCATGCCAACCAAGTATCATTGAATTGAATTGAAGTGAGAGAGAGACAGAGAGAGAGAGAGAGAGACAGACAGAGTGATAGAGAGAGAGAGACAGACAGAGCGAGAGAGAGAGACGTTGGTTGTTATTTGCTATTGTCATTATTTAGCGAATGCCTCTTGGCAGACACTTTTGGTCCGGGGTGATGTGCGGGCTGTAGGTGGCGCATTCTCAATGAGTGTGGCCCCCTGGGGACGAGCGCACAGCCTCGGTGTTGTTGGTGCCATGTTCTTGCTGGCTAAGCCGTGGAACCATGAACTATTATTACTATTGTTGTCGTTTGATATCATAATCATTGTTGTTGTTGCTGTCATTACAATCATTGTTGTGTTGTGCTGTTGTTTTACATGCTTTGGCAACATGTACACAAACATATGTCATGCCAATAAAGCACATACTGAATTTGATTGAATTGA
The DNA here is from genome assembly GCA_022114975.2 of Lampris megalopsis. Lineage (NCBI taxonomy): Eukaryota > Metazoa > Chordata > Actinopteri > Lampriformes > Lampridae > Lampris > Lampris megalopsis. The sequence continues at coordinate 403,083 of JAJHIY020001940.1, read as the reverse complement.
GAGAGAGAGAGAGAGAGAGAGAGAGAGAGCTACAGTATGCCGACGATTGTACCCTGGTAGCCACACACCAGAAGCTCTACAAAACACTCTGTCGGCAGTTGTAACTGCATACAGGAGAACGGGACTGATCATCAACACCCAAAAGACAGAGGTAATCTGTCAGTTGACTGCTGGCCTCCCAAGCCACCCAACAACCTTCACAGCAGAAGGGCAACAACTGGCCACTGTTCCTTCCCTCAAATATCTGGGAAGCATGCTATCTGACACCTGCACAATGGACAATGAGATCCAGCACCACCTCAAACAAGCCTCAACATCTTTTGGTCGTCTAAGGAGAAGGGTTTTCCAAAACAGCAACCTCAGTCTCCATACCAAAGTGCTTGTTTACAGAGCAGTGTGCATCTCCACACTACTCTATGGATGTGAGGCATGGACCATCTACAGCACCATCTCAGAAGCCTGGAGGCCTTCCATGTAAAATGTCTCCAGAGCATCCTCAGCAGGACTTGGGAGGACAGACTGCCACACATGGAGGTGTTGGAGCGGGCAGGCAGCTGCAGCATGGAGTCCAGCCTAAACCACCATCAGCTCAGGTGGCCCAGCCAACGACTCCCACGTAAAGTCCTCTACGGCCAACTACGCCTTGGTCAACGCACTGCTAGCGGGCAGAAGAAGCGGTTCAAAGACCAAATGAAGACCACACTGAAAAGATGCCAGATCAGCCCGTCTTCTTTGGAGGAACTTGCTTCCTGCTGCACCACCTGGCGCACTCACGTCTCAGAGGGAGTGAAGTATATGGAAAACCAGTGCACACAACACCATGTAGCAAAGCGTGCGAAGAGGCATGCTCACAAAGCTACCCCCCCCCAGCACCACTTTTACATGCCTGGTCTGCAACCGCAACTGTGCATCCAGGACCGGACTATTCAGCCACCAAAGGACCCACAACTAGCAGAAGATGGCCATCATCGGACAAGATGGACAACCAGCAAGCACGCAAGGATCACAAACTCACAGTTCTGATCTTATCACGGTTTGGAGTCACGGATCCGATCAGGAAAAAAAAAACGTTGCTTTCCATTTATTCTGTAAAACACTGAAAGCAAGGGACTTTTGCTCCTGGTTTTAGTGAAAACACCATTCAAGTTGGCCAACGTTGAAATAAAATCTTAAGATACATGAAATATTCAATACTCAGTCGTCACTGACACACCAGGGTAAATGGGAGGTGTTGCTTTATGTATCGCTGTTATGGCTTTGTCATGGCACAACACCTACGCACTACAATGGTTTCATCCACCATCCTTCTTCCAGCAACATATTTTACAAGGAAGCCAAGGCAGGCACGGCGTTATGGGTGGGCCTGACGGTCCTAGGCCCGCCCACTTTTCACCAGGCCCGCCCTACAATTTTCCTACCCCAAAAAAAATATTATATATATCATTTTTAAAAAAATTTAATTTAGTCATAAATGATTCGAAATCAGCCAATAATCACATGATTTTGTGCTAAAAATAGTTTTTATAAACATAATTTTATATGTTGATGTTCATGCGCAAGCAAGTTCATGAGACACGTGATGTGATGTTCGACGCCAGCGGGATAGGCTAGGCTAGTTCCAACTGCCATACCACGCGTTGCTTTTTTTCACGAAAACATATAAGCGGTCGGCTATGCTACCGTATGTGGGTGTAGGCTATGGCGCAACCAACTTTGTTTAAGTTCTTTAAACGTGCACGAACGGTGTCAGACTCGGAGTCGTCACTGCAACCAGGAGATGACCAAGAGTTGGTATCCACAACCAGGCACGGCTCCAGGATTTCAGTTTTGGGTGGGCCAGGCCAATAATGGATGGGCCTGGAATTCCCTAGGGGGGTCCGGGGGAGCAATATTGATAATTTAAATGCATGAATTTGGTGCATTTTGAGACCAAAATTGAGCTAGATATAATAACAAATGTAATCACAAAAAAACCCTCATAATTCATGCAACATTGACAAAATGAGCCAAAATGTTAAAAATTACTCAGTGAAAAATATATATTGCTTGAACAGCAGCGGTACCATCACTTGCCAACGTTGAAAGCCAGTGAGTGACCATTTTGAACTATAATTCTATCGCTGACCGACCAATAGAGGGCGCAACAGGTCTGTGACCAAGCAACCATAGCCCAATCAAAGGCCCTGTCCCAGTACCCACCCTACGCGCTACCTGGAGTGGTGCAGTTTGGTATTACAGCGTTGCGTAGGGCATGCAAAGTCCCCTTTGGGAAGGAGGTTTAAATGAATTGAATTGGGACACCTGAGCATTCAGAACTCGCTCATAACGTTGTCCGTCATGTAAAGACACGCTACTAGAGTCCATTATCAATCACTATCAATCCCAGTCTACAAATCTCTATGATTACAAGACAATGGGCTATGCTAGATGATTTCATTAACACCGGGTTGTTTTTCGATTTCATAAAGGCACACAGAGAAGATGCATTAAACAATGTATTGTCGTCACAGAGTAGGCCTCCTGTAGTAATGAACATCGGCCTTTCTTCTCTACACGGCTCAGCCTCAGACCATCTAGCAACAAAGTCGGCTGCATTGCAAAGGCATTTCAAGTCATTGGCCTATAATAGGCTGACTGTATAACAACTGCACAATATAAAACTATATTCTTGTCCCAACATTTATCTTGGTCATTCATTTTAACTAACAACAGGCTTAAGAAACACAAACGTTAGCCTACGAGAAGAAAAACATAATATTCCAGGAACAGACCAGTTAGGAAAACGTTATGCACAGCCTACTTATTCATCACCCCTTTCATTCTCTCTATGGAGATTATATGGACATAGGCTATTTACAGGAGTAGTCGGCGGGGTTTGCTCTTGAAAATGTTAATGATTTCGTCGAAGTCGAGAGTTACTGTACTAAGTTCTCTCTCAAATGACAACAGACAGAGCGACTTAGGGCGAGAAGTAAGCATGGTGCTCCTATTGGGTGTTTTAATACGGTTGACACTGGAAAATACGCGTTCAACTGAACATGATGTCATCGGTAGAGTTATTAGAGCTTTCAAGAAAGCATGGATATTCGGGAAAACATCCTCATTGCAAATGTCCATCACTCCAACAAGACTTTTAAGCTGTTCTCCTCTTGTTTTCTTCCTCCCCATGAGTGGCACAAACACTGCGAGCTCTGGCTCTGTTATGGATATGTGGAAACACTTCCCTGCATCATTGAGAGACTTTACTATATCGGTCAAGGTGCGGTCATTTTTATCTGGGGACAGCAAACTTGCTGCAGATGCCATAAGACCATACGTGTCACTGTGGAACCGAGTGTTCAGTTTGTTAAGCTGACAGTCGGTTAGTGCGTTGGAAATGGTTCGCAGGTCACTGTCACTCCTCACCCTCGTCGATTTCCCCAATGAGCTTGTGACAACACTCCCTTCAAAACGACCAGGAAGCTTTCTTGAGCGGGGGGGGGGGGCAGACTGAGTACATCCCAGTTCTCAACGTCATTATCTGCCATCATCTCATTCCTTGTTGCCAACATCTTTGAGAACGCACTGTCACCGGAGCGAATGTCTGTCAGTACTTGTTTAAAGTCTTCTATCAAATCAACAGTGTCCGTCACTGTTGTGCTGATGGACTGGAGACTTTTTGACACAAAGTCTGATTTGCTAAACAACTCCTTAAAAAGTATAAGGAGGAATATGAACTTTTTGGTTCTCATCTGCTGCAGTAGCGACTGTGCTTCAATCTGACGTTATCCTCCATCCTCTGCATATCGCGCCAGTACTTCTACGATGACGTCATACAGAGTGAACGCTTCACTCACCGCAGCCGATCTTGAATTCCATCTCGTGTCACATCCACGCTCCAACTCCAGTGGCCTCTGATCGGGCCGCATCACTCTTGCACGTTAAGGAACCGAGCGTGACGTTCGGTGCCAGACATGAAGGTGTGCAAAGTGTTCAGAGAATCGAAAAAAGTTGTGGCATCCGTCGACGTCCGGGCCACAGCTGACGAGAGGACGAGATTAAGTCGGTGAGAGTGACAGTGTACGTACACGGCATTTTTGAAGGTGCCCTTTAGGATAGCTTGAACACCCCCCTTATGCCCAGACATTACGGAGGCACCATCAAATCCAAAACCAACGCACGTGTTGGGGTCCAGCTCAACAGGTCGCATCAGCTGTCATGTCGTCTGTGTCTACAAGGCCAACAGCGCGTTCTCTCACATTCCCCTTGTAAACATACCTTTAAGCAAACGGCCACTAGCTCCTTCTTGGAAACATCCTTACACTCGTCTGCAAGAATTGAGTAGTAAGATGAAGATCCCTCATGCAGTTCATGTTTTATCCGTCGCAACAGGAGAGTGCATGCAGCATCTAGCAGGTCATTCTGAATTTCGTGACTGAGCATCTTTGCATTGCCAGGGATCGCATCGAGTCGCTCTTGGGTTGCTTTGTCATGCCTGCAGATAAGTTTATGAAGTTCGAGAAAAAATTCCCTGCATTTTTGGTCTCATTCTCCCGGTTACCACGCAGGGGTATTTCTTGTTTGGCACAAGAGAGCAGAATGTCAATGATGACCTTTATATGCTCCCGATTCCTCTCTATGATTTCACCCCATCTCCCATCTATGTTGACGAGTTGGTGGATGACAGAGCCACGCTCGGTCAGTGATCGCTTGTAATTGTTGAATTTCTCGAGCGCAAATGTGTGCGTCTTCACGTGACTTAAATGATGCGGAAGGTTGTTCAAGTTCTTCCACTGCTCCACGGGCCATGGCTGTCACCTTTACACTCAGCACGAATGCGGCATGCAACGGAAGCGGGCAGAGCAGGGTTTTTACCTGCTACACCAACTGCGTGTGTGTTGCGTGTGGCTGTGTGCACAGCCGTGTTTTCTGCTTCACTGTGTGCATATTGAGTTTTGCCAAGTGACAATGCAGTTGGCTTGGAGGAGACGTCACAGGCGAAGTCATGGAGCATCCTCAACGTGAGCCGAGCCTTCTCTGTAACCTTCAAAATGGCAAAGTCAACGCTAAATCTCGTTCACACCCCACCATGATTGCAGAAGTGGGAATTGACCCTTTGCTAAGCCCCGCCCTAGAACAGCCACTGTCCAATCCTACGTTAACCCTAACCCTAAGCCCCGCCCTAGAACAGCCACTGTCCAATCCTATGTTAACCCTAACCCTAACCCTAACCCTAGCCGTTACTAAGCAGGGGAGGCCTGGCAAGCTATCGAGGAAATGCCGAAGTGGTGCGCTTACGGTACCTGCAAATCAGACAGCAGATATCCTAAAAGTTTGGAGGGTGGCGTCGTATTTTGGGCTTTTCCTAAGCCTAAAACACAAGAGGAAAAATGTCGAATGTGGATCAAACAGTGTGGAAGACCTCACTTACAGCTGAATCCATCGAGGATAAACAAAAACACATTTGTTTGCTCCAAGGCAAGCTTGCTAACGTTAGCTAGCCTAGCCAGCTAGGTTAGCTATCTAGTACTAACAATGCTCGTTACATTTTAGTCCGGTTCCACCAAACCTTATACCTAACTTTGTATGTTATGAGTTATGTTATCATCTCAGTGCCCCAAACTCTTCCATCATCTCAATCAGCGACATCTTTCAAATGTAGAGAAGTTGCTAGCTAACGTTACATCTGACAACCCTAGTCTCTTATACAGACGCCCATAGTGCTGCTAGCTAGCTAGTTCAGAGAAAGGGGAAGTATCATAGCAAATTTAGCACATAAAAGAAACTAGCTGGTAACGTTGGTTGCGAAGGTATGCATGCTCTTAACTATCAACTGTTATCTTTTAGCATTTTGTGAATGGACAACCTACACCTGAATATCCGAATCCCATAGCTGCTATCCCTGCAACTGTCCAAAGGAAGGAACATTATGGAGGTTGCCAAAAGCCTCCAACAAAAAGGTGACGCGCAATCAAAGTAACACTGACCATTTTATTGAGTTTGAAAGGACATGACATTTCTTTCTACCACGCAGTTTACACACAACTTTTAATTTCATAGATTGATCAAGGAATATGTACATGAATGCATTGATTGCTAGGCTACACTGAATGAATGCATTTAATTTTGTATCAAAACCCACCCCAGGATTCCCGCTTTCTGTCTGTTTAAAATGATAAATACAGCATTTATTAATTAATTTGTGTTTTTGTTTCTAACTAAATGATTGTCAAACTGAACTTTTTTACAGAACCAGAAGTGAGGAACAGGATGCTCCGCAAGCCTACAGCTCAAACCCTACTGAGGACACTGCTTCTCCAAACCCTGCCAAAGACACTGCTTCTAAAGCCTGTGACAGTGATACAGGTAAGTGTTCAAGTGCATCTATGTAGTTATGTGTCTATTTATTTCTGTTCTACTGATGGCATCTGCTGAGAAAGTAGTCAAAGAAAAACAAATTTAATTTTTTTTTCATGTTACCCCACTTTACTGCATCAAAATATATATGCTGTAGGTGATAATCTTCAGTGCACATTACAAAGAAGTCACACCATGGTATGCCCGTAAGTCCCAGCTGCCCCGTTATTTGGTAGTGATAGGAGTGGTTCTCTTTTAGCTTGTAGCTACCATCTGCCTGCCTCACGAGATAGGTACAGTCTTTGAAACTGTCTTTTGATGGGCACTTGATCTCCAAAAGTCCATAGCTTGTACTATCCCCCTTCTCTATCACCTTCCTGTCTGGTGAAGTGCCAAGGTGTGGAGCATGAGGATTAACCACAAAGCCACATGGGAACACTAGATTGCTTATGACCTCAGAGTACTGCATTGCAGCTATAGGTTCTAGATCTACCCCGCTTTTTATTACCTTGGTCTGTCTTGGGGCCTTGGTTTTGATACTAGGGGCAAGGACATCATGGTTGGCTCTCCTTATGCATATTCTATGAAAGGAGCTTGATGTTAGTCGGGGAGACCTTTCAAGATGCCAAATGTTACTTGTGTCCTGTTGTATGGTCTCATGTTCTAGAGCTACGGATTCTGCCAAAGTTACTGTCATTTTCTGTAGCTACACATTTCATTTCGATTGAGCACCGTACAGACATGTGTTGGTTGTGGCGGCAACGGGAAATCAGGGAAATCGCCAGGTTGGTTTGTAGGTGGTGTTGGTCTTGCTGGCCTGACAAGAGGAAGCTGTAAAAGGGAAGAAATGTGTACAAATTATTAACTACTGTTTTATCATTTTGTCATTTACAGAGACACATCATGACCCAGACAACCATGGAGAGGCATTGGAGACTCTAAAGGAGACACTAGCAGAACAGAAGCAGGAGATGTTGAACCTGAAGATGGAACTTCAAGCCAAAGACAGCCAAATCCAGTTGCTTGGGAAGGAACTTCATGCCTACACTACAAATGCATTAACCCCAGAGTGTCTAAACAACAGTCATGTACCTGAGTACTTCCACTACTGCACTGGATTCACCTATGATCAGTTCAACAGCTTACGTGAATTTTTCAAAGTACCCAATGATCCCATCACTCCACAAAAGAACATTCCTCTCTCTTACAAAATGCCAGACATCGAGATCCAAAAACCTCCCTGCGTAGTCAATTTTTACTCACACTCATGAAACTAAGACAACATTTTGACCACAAAGATTTAGCATTTAGATTTCAGAATCGTGTACAGAGTGTCAGCACACTGATAAACTCCTGGGTAGACTACATGTATGACAGACTTGGCCAACTGTCCATTTGGCCGCATACAGATGTGATTTCACAGAACATGCCTGTTAACTTTAAAGAGGAATTCCCAAATACATTTACAATTCTGGACTGCACAGAACTGAAGACACAGAAGCCCAGCTCATTACTGTTGCAGAGTCAAACCTATTCAACCTACAAGTCCTCCAACACACTGAAGTCACTAGTTGTTTGTGACCCACGAGGTGCAGTTATGTATGTGTCTGCTCTATTCACTGGATCTATTTCAGACAAAGAGATCTTTAATCAGTGTAATATCATGGAGCTACTGCAGGGTTGTATTCAGTGTGGCTACCTTAAAGTTGGAGATGGATTAATGACCGACAAAGGTTTTCTGATTGATAAAGAAGTGGAAGAGATTGGTCTCAGACTGAACATTCCACCTTTTGCTATATCTAACCGTCAGATGCCACATACAAATGTTGAGATGACCAAAAAAAATCGCCAAACACAGAGTTCATGTGGAAAGGGCAATTGCCAAAATTAAAAAGTTTAAGATTGTTTCTGGTCGAATACCAATGTCCCGACTTTCCAACATAAATCAGATATGGTACGTGGTTAGCATGCTGTCCAACTTCCAACCACACATCATCAAAGACCAGTGATCAGGAGGCGCCCTGGTGGCTAAGGGTCGCCTCCTCTCGTACCTTTCTGTCTACAAGGTATTACTGTCCTATAATACAGGTACATGTCCATTACATTCTTTTTCATGTTTCTTTAGTCATATTAGTCCTATGTAATATTGTATGATACTAACCTACTTGAAATTACATGTACACTATTGCCTATGTAACAACTGATTTTTGGATACAAAATAAATACTTATGTTGACTCAGTCAAATCCTTTTTCATTTAACTGTTGGCTCAAACCACTTCCAAGGGGGTACTTGTTTTCTCCTATAGTTATATCGATAGGCGGTCTGTTAGCCAAGTAGCTGATGGGTGCTCCCATCTGCCGTCTCAGTAGTGCCAAGTTCTCATCCGTTATTGAGGGGGTCCTTGGAAAATAATATCAGAACATTATTAATATCAATATGGACTACTGCTGAATATGTAAAGTATGTCATTTTGGGGGGAATATGACAGATCATTCCAGGTAGTCAGTGACAATCCAGTTAACTTACCTGCTCCCGGTGTAGTGACAGTCAACTGGTCTCTGTTTTCGATCCTGTCTAGCTTTTGCGACTACCACCAATGATACGGGCACAGCCTTTATTTTACCACCTCTTGGTTTGTGCCATTGTTGTGGCAAACTTGTGCAGGACTTAAGTGACTCCTCTGTTCTTGCCTTTATAAGATCCAGTGTATGGATCAAGCCCACGATGTGTGAGCAATATCCTGGTGCACTTTAAACAAACGGGAAAGTGCATGTGAGCTCCCCTGATCCAGCTGGCTAGCCTGGCTAGCTAAAACATAGCCTAATGTTAGCTAGATCTGAAAGCTAGCTAGTAGGCTATATGGACTCATAACTGTCAGCTTAAAATACAACTATCTATATTGTCTTACCCTGCTGTACACGAGCATTGTTGTTCATTTATCTCCTTGTCCTTAATGTGAATAGTTAAGACATGGGGTGCCTGGGTCTTATACTGGGACCTGTAGGCTTTAGCCTCCAATTTAATTTACCCTTCATTCACACGCTGACAAATTATATCATGGATGTAGCTTTCAAATGCATATTGCAAGCCTTTCTGTCTACTTCTGTCTGATATCTCCTTGCTTTTCCAGAAATTGGATGTCAATTCACCTGGAATATCTGTCACTGACATGACAGTAAATGCCATGTTTAAATTTCGGGGACGGACGATAGCTTGCCAGGTGTAGCAACAGTAACCAAGGGGGGCGGGACATCGCGAAGGGTGAACTGTGCATAAAGGAAGGAAAAGAACTCACTAAGTAGCTGAGCAGTCACAGTTATCTATTTCAAAGCTAACAGTGGGGCACAGTTCAAAGGTCAAAGCCTCGTATTAGTCCCTAGTGAAGAGCCCACACTCCCTGAGGGGGTCGCCATTGAAGAGGGTTTAGTCAGTATACCCACAGACAGGTCAATCCATGTCCCAATCCCCACTGCAAACACCAGCAAGCAGGACATCACTTTAAATAAAAACAGTCTTGGGTCACCTCCAAACAATTAAGATCGCCTACCTGGTAATAATAGAAACAATAAGGAGTGATGACAAAAAGAAAGACAAGGATGGGGAAAAGAATGATAGTAAACAGAGTAACTGGGCACCAACTGAACAGAAAAGGGATGCAAGTAACAAACCAATCAAAAACACAGAAAACCAGTCAGTGGGATCCTCCCATCGATCTTTCCTACGGAAGTGATGCTCAGAGAGAAACAGTGAGACAGTTACTGAGAGAGGAATGACATGGTTCCACTTATGATGAAGACGACATGTTGCATCCCTATTGGTCTCCATGACACCACTCCAGTGAAGAAAACATGTATGTACGTTTCAAAACCACTGCATTAAGAAGTCAAAGAATATCTGCAAGATCTGCTGAATCATGGTTGGATAACTCAGTCAAGATCACCATGTGTCACCGGTTGTATGTGTGAGGAAGAAAGATGGGACACTGTTGTGATAACAGGTAGTTGAACAGAAAATCAATGCCTGATCGCCATCCGATCCCCTGAATTAAAGATATGGTGACCTCCATCACCGGCAGCTCTTGGTTCTATAGTGTTGGATCAGGGCAAGGCATACCACCAGGGGTTCCTGGACGAGGACAACCAAACCCCTAATGGCCTTCATAGCACCTTGAGGTCTACACCAGTGGACCAGAAACCCCTTTGGTTTGAGTTCAGCCCCAGCTGAGTTTCAACGAAACATGGAAGAGTGCCCAGTGGGTCTGAGAGATGACGTCACGTGTCAGCAGAGCTGCACACAACTGGTGGGCAGGTACACAAGTGTGGTCAGAATAAATGATGCGCAGCAGATAATACCAAAAGATGTACTTTTACGTACCAACATTTTTGGGACAAAATTGCTTAATGAAACAACAGGATTTTCTCCATATATCACTGGTAAGAGAGTCATTGTGACAAACGTGTCCATTTTAATAACCAGTTGTTAATCATGCAGCTTTTAGCCTTCATTCTTGATCAAGTGGATGCGTTAGCAAGGTTAACTGTTAAACCTTGAGCTCCAGCAAATACTTAGCTTACGTTACAACTAGCTTAACGTTACACCTTTTCTCTGATTTTGGGATTTTCCTCCATTCATCAAAATGTCCAAGAAGCACGCTACATTAAGTCATTACTTTGGTGTTGCACCACCTCCAAAGAAATGCCAGCCTGAACCCGTACATAGAAAACGTGTATTCGCGGAAAAGTGGCTGCAGGACGTAGCCTGGCCCCAAACACATGGCGACCGCACAGAGATGTGGTGCAGGATATGCCGTGAAAACCCGCCTCTCGCGGATAGAAGCAGCGGCTTTTAGTATACAGGGGCAACGCATTAGTCACCAGCTTTAGAAAAGCACGAGAAGCGTAAAGAGCACATGAGCATGGTGCACACTACTGACGACAGGTGCAGCAGGGCCAGAACTCCACCTGCCCCCCTGACACGGGGCAGGACGAACTGAATGCAGAACAGCGTCAAGCACCGTGCCATACTGTTCTGCTGGCCTTCACACAGCCAAACATGCACGCCCGACACCTTCACATGAGGAGGATACTGAGCTTTCCAAGAGGCTTGGCATTAGTGAAGGGGGGACCCGCAGCATGCAGAGCATCGCACACACAATTAGTTTAGAATTGAGTGAAAACTGAAGGCAGCTGAATTTTGTGATGGATCAGAAGACATAACACAAGTGGAGCAGGAAATTGTGTACATTGTGTGTGTGTCTAGCTACGGAGAGTTTACCTCAGACTTCCGTGGCTTAATTATTTTGGGTGTGAACCGAGCGGCCCAGGACATGGTGAACGGACTGGAGAAGCTCTTCCATACTTGAGGTTCAGGGCATCAGTGGAAGACGAGGTTGGTCTCGGGGTGTACAGACGGAGCAGCAGTCAACGCTGGAGTTTACAATGAGGTCGTTCCCAAATTGCGTCAGATGGTGGCGATCGGGGATTCGCTTGTACATGTTCTGTGTACTGCCCACATCCTCAAGAACTGCACAGAGTCAGCTGATCGCATGGTACCATACTGTGAGTCGTTTAATCGCTCAGTTGTCAAGTTGCTGAGCTTTTATTTACAGAGAGGGGGCGCAAAAAGGACAGAACAACTAAAGAAGATATGTGATGAGAATGGCATTGCCTTTGTGAAACTGGGAAAGTTTCACAACATCAGATGGTCTGCATGGAGGCCAGATACTCTGTTGAAAATATGGCCATTCAAATTCAAGTGTCTACAAGTGATGCCAGTGACCTAAAACATATCTGCACAGAGCGTTTTCAGTGTTTCCTAGCCAACATGCTGGACACTGGAAACATGTTACAGTTCACCTCCCTCAACATGTCTGTGAATGTTCTCATTCATCCAGGTCGTTGTTATCCAAAGGAGTTGAATCAAGTGCAACTGGACATGGTGATGAGACTCAGAATTTATTTAAGGATAAATTCTGAGTCTCATCACCAGCCAGTCAGACTAGCTTGGTCTAGTCAGAAAGGCAGAACTGAGGAAGCCTCTTGGATGAGAGGCGAAACGTCTTCACGGATAAATACCAAGTCCAGTTGCACTTGATTCAACTCCGTTGGATTCACCTCCCTCAGGTTCCAGCAGTGTTTCTGGACCCTGGAAACAATTTACAGTTCACCTCCCTCAGGTTCCAGCAGAGTTTCCTAGCCAACATGCTGGACCCTGGAAACGTTTTACAGTTCACTCCCTCAGGTTCCAGCAAGATAAACTGATGATTGGTGAATGCAAAGCTGAGCTCATGGTAGCTGCTGGACAGCGGACGCTACTGCTTGACAGTGAAGGCAAGTACAGGTAAGAGACTGTTTCACATGCTGCCAGGGACAAGGCTGATGTATTTAGAGGTCTAATTCATGAGTTTGAAAGCATATATATATATATATATATATCCCTTAAGTCATGTGATCCTTCAACTTGGCCTCAAGAAATGCCAGACCTCCACAGTTTTTGCAACACAACACTTACTAATATCCCCCAGAACCATGAGGCCAGCTTGTCTGTTGACAGAGACGTCACTGTAAGAGAACTGATGTGTTTAAAGCAAGCAGATAAACGTTTGGCAGCCTCCTCTGTGTATGACTTTGTCAACATAGTGAAGTAATCCAGATAGTTACACCAACATTCATAAAGTCCATCTGTTGTCCCTTACACTGCCCTTGAGCAGTGTAGCATGTCAGAGGGGATTTTCACATCTCAAAAAGCAAGTACATATCCTGCCTGTCAGACCCTGGCCTCTCATCCCTGATACACAGCCACTTGTCTAAGATGACAACAGAGACTTTTGACCTGAAGCCAGCTGTTGACTTATGGATGCAAACAGCTAATCGCACACTCAACCAGGGAGAAAGAAGTAGGCCTACATCTTCATCTGCCATGTTTGAAAGAGAGGAAGACAGTGAGGAGAGCAGTCAGGAGGGTAGTGATGACGGCAGCTTGTGGGATAACCATGCTGCGTAAAGACTGAGTACCAAGCAACATCGCCAGGCGCTCCCTTGAGAACAAGACCAAAAAAGTTATGTGCACCCCTGTGTGTCAGCCAGACCTTGACGATAACCTTGTATACAGCCCTTGCTTTGAAGACCATGTTAGCCACATGAGAACTGTGTTACAAAGATACCAAAAACATGGAGTTAAGCGTAGTCCCCGCAAGTGTGAAGGGTTCAAGAAGAAGGTCAGATTTCTGGGATGGATGGTGTCATGTGAAGGATACACAATGGACCCCACTGCAGTGGCCCCAGTGCAAGCATTAAAGGAGAGGGTACCTGCCACAGTTGGGAACTTGAGAAAAATGCTTGGGTTTCTCTTATATAACTGGGCATATATCCCAAACTTCTCCAGACTCACAAAGCCACTGTACCAGCTGCTCTTGTCATCTCCTGACAACACTCCACTAGTGGAGTCAAAGACAAACAGAAAGAGTGGCACCACAAGAAATAAAGGTAAGCTTCCACCTAATACTCCCATACACTGGACACACAGCCATCAAGAGGCACTGAACTTCCTCAATGATACGCTGATTGAGCCTCACATTCTCGGTTACCCTGATCTTACACTACTTTTCATTTTGCACTGTGACGCGTCCCAATCAGAGACAAAATTGTAAAATGGTTATCTGATGTGGCTCCAGATCACTAACTCTACCTGAAAAGAACTACCACATGTACTCAGGGAAGTTATTTTTTTAGCACTGAAATGGGCCATATGCGAGTGTTTCTGGGATTTTTTGTATCATGGCCCTCATTTTTGTATCATGGCCCTCATTCATGGCCCTCAGTGGCCACATTCAAAATGTATACTGTTAACAACCCCATGACTTACATCCTCTCCATAGCTAAGCTTAATGCTACAGGTCACCGATGGGTTGCTCAACTGGCAGATTTCAGCTTTTCCATAAAGTACCACCCAGGAAAACACAACTCTGATGCAGATGGCCTCTCCCGAATGTCAGAAGACAAAAACAAGTTCGTGGAGCAATGTGTGTTGTTCGTCCATCGCAACGACGAGGACCATCTAGTCATCCTGTAGGGGCCGAATTCTGTGGGTGAGAAGATGGCTGGTTAGTCCAATCTGCGCCCTGTTTGTTCTTTGGCAGTGTGGGCATGGGATAGTGGGAGTAACTGGAGGGTTGCTGCCAGGGTCTTTTCTGGCCTGCCTGCGGCCCTCTGCTGCAGCAATCCTGGCAGCCTCATACGTGTTTGCACCATTTCGGACAGCTGCACGCCACTATCCTCTGTTCAGAGCTTTCTGTTCCCATGTACCGTAGTTGATGGTGAAGGCCTTTAATGAAACCTTCAAGGTGTCTTTGAAACGCTTGTTTTGACCACCATGGGAGCGTTTGCCTTGCTTGAGTTCACCATATAACAGTTTCGTTGGGAGCCGGTGGTCTGGCATGCGAACTACGTGGCCCACCCAACGAAGCTGTGATTGCATGAGGATGGTGTGTATACTCGGCAGTCTTGAGCAAGTGAGGACCTCTGTGTCAGGGATCTTGTCATCCCACTTTATGCCAAGAAGTTTTCTGATGCATGTGGTGTGAAAGTGGATTAGTATTTTTGCATGGCGTTTGTAAACTGTCCATGTTTCGCAGCCGCAAAACAGCGTAGTGAGAACTATGGCCCGATACACTTTAATTTTTGTCTCCTGGATGATGCCTCTCCTGTTCCACACATTCTTTTGGAGCAATGTATGGAGGAAGTGAACCAGGAAGTTATCAGTGCTTCTGTGCAGAAAGATACCCCTCTCGCTTGGGCCATGACAGTGCATGTGAATGCAATGAAGCTAGTGAGAGATATGCTTTCACCCACCTTAAGAAAACCTCTAACATCAGAGTAGATCAGAAAACACCAATAGAGGGACCCTGTCATTGGCAGGGTCCTCCAGTCTAAAGGTAACAAACAGCAGCCTCCCAGGAAGTTATTCAAAACTGAGCCGGTGGATGTAAGAGCCTTGTTGAGGCAGTGGCCTAAACTGTATATCAGCGACAATGGCATCCTGACATCTGACCCCTCAAGCAGGGGTCAGATGTCAGCTTGTCCTGCCCAGAGAACACCATCAGACTGTATTCCAGGTGCTCCATCCACAACAAATACATATATAATATGTAATTTAAATCCATAAACAAATACATTTCAGGAGTAGCGATTGTGAACCCAAACTGATTCTTCAATATCCTACAGCTGAAAATAAACATGTAGCACCAGTCTGAGCCAGCGTGCGCATTGTTCTGTGCCCCGCTACACATTGCTACTCTTTACTGGCTAACAAATATGAGAGTCTACATAGTTAAGAATCATGTTACGCTTATGCTAAACAGAGAACCAGGGTTATGCTGATAACCAACAGTTTCTCAGTTGGTAAATGGAAGGCGAAATTAGAGTTTTGGTTTTCAGAACAGAGACACAACCGGTGTTGTGACTGACCACTGTGGGGAAATAAGAAACTGATTTCAAAGTTTGTGGATTTTTGAAGTGTCTACTCTGTGGGAAGGAGCAACACCATGCCTGTGTGTATTGTGATTTTGTGAGTAAGGCCCCACCTTGTGAGCGTGTGAACATGGTGTGTATTTCAGTGGTAAATGTGTGGGTGTATCTTACCCACGGTGAGTTGACCGGTCAGTTGTCCCAGGTCATTCCTGGCATTGACTGTTACATTCCTGTCAGACTGGATGACCAGAGGACTGTCCTGTAGAGGGACGGAGACAGGAAGACAGAGAGATGAGGAGTGGAGCCTCTTTTCCAGCAAGCATTTGGTGGAAACCCTGCATAGGTCACCACACACACACACACACACACACACACACACACACACACACACACACACACACACACTTGCTTGCTTGCTTGCTGGTTGTCCATGGTGCCCGATGATGACCATCTTCTTCTATTTGTGGGTCCTTTGAGGACTCAGATAGCAGAAGACACCTGCGCAGCAGAGATGGTTTTTAAAGTGGCATGGGGGGTGCGCTTCTCCCAACGCCACATGACTTGATTGTAGAGGAGATGGTTCCGATGGCAAGGGGGATCCCTAGACGACCGGCACCTCCACACAACTGCAGGGGGCTGCCGGAAATCCAGTTTTTCGGAAACCGCCTCGAAGCGAGCCGCCACAGCTTGCTTTTCTGTTGGGGTAAGCTCCCTTAGCCTTATGTCTTCCCAGACTCACCCACAAGGCAGCGGGGCAGTGGTTGATAGGTGCCAGGGCATGTCCACCAGGGTGGGCCTGCACACCATATCTCTGGGGCCCACTGCTGCTCCGAGATCCCCTGCCGAGTTAGCCTGGGGCCGCAAGACCCCAGTTACCACGTGTGGCCACGGGGAGGCCTGGCAGGAGTCTTGGTGAAGGAGAGGCTATGTACTGGCAAGGGAAGGCTTACACGCTAGCATGCTGCCCTATTCGCCACAGAGGCTAGCCAGCGGCAGCAAGCTAAGGGCAGGAAGGACACAAGCGGGTTGGAAGAACACATGCACCTTCCCTCCAACTACACACTGCTGCACTAGACGCATCACAACACCCTGTGTGTATGTACACACACACACACACACACACACACACACACACACAAACACACACACACCTTTGGACAGTTTAAGCCCTAATTCACCTAAAACACATATAATGGGACTATACAAGGACACATGAACACACACAGAAAACATGCAGGGAAAGGCCCGGATATAGAATATAACCCTGTAGCCTCTCGCTTCCACTGAACAACTGCAAATGGCTTTTCCAACTCTATGTCTCTGACATTCTGAGACTTGTAGTAGTCTTCCAGTTCACACCTTAACATCACACTGATATGCAGCATGAGTTCCTAACACAGCGGTCACTATAAATTAACCTGTAGAACCAATACTGACCATCAATACCAGATTAACATGTAGAACCAATACTGACAGTTAATACCAGATTAACATGTAGAACCAATACTGACAGTCAATACCAGATTAACATGTAGAACCAATACAGACAGTTAATACCAGATTAATCTGTAGAACCAATACTGACCATCAAAACTAGATTAACCTGTAGAACCAATACTGACAGTTAATACCAGATTAACCTGTAGAACCAATACTGACAGTTAATACCAGATTAACATGTAGAACTATTACTGACAGTCAATACCAGATTAACATGTAGAAGCAATACTGACAGTCAATAGCAGATTAATATGTAGAACCAATACTGACAGTGTCTGTGAACGTTCTCATTCATCCAGGTCATGGTTATCCAAAGGAGTTGAATCAAGTGCAGTTGCACCAAGTCCAGTTGCACTTGATTCAACTCCTTTGGATAATACTGACCATCAATACCAGATTAACCTGTAGAACTAATACTAATCATCAATACCAGATGCATGCACGTATGTGTGTGTGTGTGTGTGTATGTATGTATGTATGTATGTATGTATGTATGTATGTATGTATGTATGTATGTATGTATGTATGTATGTATGTATGTATGGACGTATGTATGGAAATATGTATGGACGTATGTATGGACGTATGTATGGATGTATGTATGGACGTATGGCTGGATGGATGGATGTCTGTTTGTATGTATGTATGTATGTATGTATGTATGTATGTATGTATGTATGTATGTATGTATGTATGTATGTATGTATATTCGTGCGTAAGTGTGTGTATGTATGCATGTATGTGTGTATGCATGAATGTGTGTGTGTGTGTGTGTGTA